>CAUZXS010003981.1:97500-157647 GCA_963585895.1 Sepioteuthis lessoniana | reverse complement strand
ACACACACACACACACACACACACACACACACACACACACACACACATATATCATATTTACCAACCCCTCCGCTCGGGCAGGATATGACACAAGGTCAATTTTTAAGCGGAGTTTAACAGGTTTGAATTCAGAGTTTCCTTCTCCTAGACTAGTTGCCTCACCAAGGCTGAAGAACCAAGTCTGTCCTACTATTAACCCATAGCTGGAGGGAGAATAATTGGATTCATACCTTTCCCAAGGCTATGAGAAATGCAATCAGTCTCGTCCAGGATTTGAACTCGTATCGTCGTGTCCAACTCCTAACCATTACACCACGGGCACCTCCACACACACACACACACACACACACATATATATATATATATATATACAATTTCGTTTTAGAGTCACTTGTTCAAATTGCTCAGTAGATTATCTTGTAAAAGTGGAATTTTAGAGGGACAAAGTGCATTCAGCGATTGCCCAAAAGATTATTCTTTCCAAGTCCTTTCAGTTAATCCATCAGCCATTTTCAAAGATTGTTCTGTCCGTGTTTGGCAATTAAAACATCTTTATAATTAATTTTAGGGTCACATTTCTCCAGCATCTCATAAATTTCGATACAGTAACACATTTAGATGAGGTTTTCTTACAACACTTATCAGTCATCTTTTATGAAATGCATCAACAAATAATCACATTGTGACCCATCTATGGATCAAGTGACCCATCTATGGATCAAATAGATCTGTCTAACAATTCGTATTCGACGGGACCATGGACAAAAATTAAATGAATGAATAAACAAATGAATAAAAATTAGAAATCTCGAGAAACAATTACACCAAAAATATCAACGTACAATGCATGCGTTTCCCAAACTCCCCGTCATAGAATAACCCAAAAGCCGTTGAAATCAATTAATTCATGAAGCAAGCAACACGCTGTTACGATAAGATATCTCTTTACTGTGTGAACCCATGGTAACGTGTCTCATAACAAGAACAAAACAATGTACATGTTTCAAAGAAGGAAACTCATCATTCAATTGATACACATTTTTTTCTATTTTGACAGTATCTATTAAAGACGAAAACACTCCACAGTTTTTATGTAACCTAAAAACTTGGATTATTAGAGGAAGAGAAAAAAAGTAAAAAAGAAAAAGAAAAAAAGAAAGAAAAAAGGGCGTGAAGTTATATTGTTTACAAGTTGGACATTTTTTCGGGAGGAGCGGAAAGCACTGATGCGTACGTTTATGCACAAAACCGTATCGAAACTGCCACATTATCTGTTTTATTGTGATCTCACCAGTGGGAAACATTAAGGTGCATTATATAGATCTAATATTCATGTAAACAATGAAAGATAATGTCGTATGCATGAATGAATACACACATACACACACCCTTATATATATATATATATATATATATATATATATATAATGTCAACAATAATACCGTTGACCAGTAGACCTTATAGCAACAATGTTTGGATGTTTGTCTTCCATAGACCATATCGTAGTTTGGCTGATTGAGTTCTTTAGCTATGACGTAGTATAACCAGTCTTAGACAAGAACTCTAAAATCAGACAGTGAAGAAGCCAACGGGAAACCACTGAACTGTCTTTCACAGGAGTATTTTTAGTAATTCACAGTTTACTCATAAAAGGTTTAGTTTCTTTGTTTAATGGCATATCAGCTATCATGGTTTATTCAATGCCAAAGCAACCCTTATAGAAGAATAGCAGTGATACTATTTAACCCATAGCTGGGAGATAAGGGGGTTAATAAATTTCCAAGTAGTATTTGTCTGAAAGGGAACATAGTAATGCGACTGGAGTTTGAATTCGCTCACTTCGAGGCCTCAGTCAAGCTTTTTAGCCATTACACCACGGTGACTCCTCCGTCATAAAAAGACGTCGTAAAGAACCATTATCGCCTTAGTCTTAAAATGGTGCAACACTTTCTGAATATCACCCTATGTCATAATCACGGAGTATCGTTTTAATCACAAGGAAAAAGTTAATAATGTTATCTATCTATCTATCTTGGATTGACACATGAACACCTATTTAAATGCTAGACCAAAACAGTCCCGGATAATTTGAAACATACCATAGTTAATATATATCTCCAAAATGGAGAACTCAGTGCTTGATGTCTACAATAGTAGAAATCATATAAAGAGAGTTGAAATACCAAAAATGATTTTCATTTAACGAACGGATAAGCAACGACACCAGTTTATTTTTCGTTGCTTATTTTATGTCAACTCTTTTAAAAACCATTGAAATAAACTTTTTGAAAAATTTTTCTCTACAAAAACTTTTAACAATGACCGTAAGTGTAAACTAGTGGAAAACAATAAAAAATAAATAACAGAAAGGAAATATCCCAATTTGTCTTACCATTTTGCTCATCGCATGCGAAAGGTGATTCCGTTATACAAAGGTGAAACAGGTAACCAACTAAAAGCAAGTTGGTTTCCTAAGCTTCTAGTATGAAACAAATAGTGACTGCTGATCTGTTTTTTTAAAGCGAAAAACAAAAACGCATTCCTCAGACATCAGATTATTGAAATTTGTGGAAAAATATTTATTTGTAACTACGTATTTTAAATTTAATCATTCTTAACTTGTTTAACCGTTGATAATCATCCTGAGAAAAGTTTAATTAAAAGAATGAAGAAATTTTTAAAGAATTAGTATTTTAGAAAAGAAACTAAGAAAAATAAACCAATAACATAACTTTTCTCTGCGTTCAATGGGAAAATTTTGTTTAGTATTTAAGTGCTTTATGCTGACTGTGTCATAACGATTTCGTACCATAAGCAAGTGACACTCGTGACAGAACGTAAAATGTGCTGTCTGAAAGAACGTCTCTCGCAAGGCCAATGTTTCAGTCCAGCCGTAATATGTTTTAATCAAATATTCAACATAAGTATTTGTGTAGTGATATTAACCAATCATGTGCAGTCTTGTCTACAGAAGATGATATAAATTTACATGCGTGCTGACAGTGTTAGTTTGATTGTAGACTTGCATATCGGCTGTGTGGTCTGGAGCGCATGATTCGGTTCCTGTGTTTGGTTCATTGGTCAAAGCCGCCCTGATATGGCTGCCGGGGAATCCCAGCATCCGTGTTACGCAGCCAACACTGATATACTCCTTGAGCCTCAACAGGCCGTCATCCAGACTTTAACCCTATCTGGAGGGGCTAGGTTTGTCACCTGGCGCCTGAGGCGTACCTTCTTAGGGGAATGTCAACGGGGCTCTCGGTATTTTGGGGAAATCCGGGCGTGTCGGGGCTACGGCCCTTCGCATACCTTTAAAAAGGCCATGTCTACATTCGCTTGTTTGGTGGGACACTCGACAAATACCTTGAATATTGACAACTGCTGTGCTACGACACAACAATTTGTTTATTTAATTGTTTATTTTGCACATCACCCGTTCATTCTACTACAGACTGATGGCTTACTTTGATATTTTCGGATGGACATTTTTCGATTTGTCTTCGATTTGTCTTCGTATGTTTTTACTATCAATGTGATGTCATCGAATGCGTTTTTGAATCCTTTCTATGATGGGGAATTTGGTATCTCTGGCTAATTCATGGTCTGCTGAGCGGAAATGTTGTTCTATCAGGAGTAGCTTATAATCTATTGATTTGATTTTATGACTCGTGTTGTTTAGTCTAAAATAAAATGGCCGATCTGGCTTTCCAATATATTGTTTAAAGCAAGGTCTGCAATGAGAATCGTGGTAAACGTGTTAAGTTTTATTTCTTGCAAAACAAGCAAATGCATGAGTGAATTTAAAGTGGTTCGAACATAACGTTTTCTTAATATTACATAATTAACAAAATAAGTGGATTTTATTTCTTTTTTTTAATTTCCTATGTCGTTACTTCTTGGCATTTCTCTGTGGTCCTTTTGTTGACTACAGGCAAGTATATCTATTTCTTGAAGAATATCTTTTAATTAAGATTTTAATTTCAAAATGTCCCAACAGTTTTTAATTATTTGAGCTCATAATGAAAAAAATGTTATTCGATCTTTTAGCAATTGATAGGATCATCTTTGATTGCGTGAATATCATCTCAGGGAATGGAAAACTTTGTAGTTTTTGTTAGCAGAGATTAGAATTGACGATCACTTGATATTGAATACTTTTTCTTTTTAAATACTGCTTGTTAATCCAAATTTAAAGTGACAGTAATATATATATATATATATATATATATATATATATATATATATATATATATATATATGTGTGTGTGTGTGTGTGCGCGTGTGTGTGTGTGTGTTTCATTAAATAATAAAGAGAAATGTTTTCTGCATAATTTATTTAAGACCCTTTCAAATTTTCTGATAAGTGTTTTAGTTTCAGATTGGAATTGGTTGATGAATTTCCAACACACACACACACACACACACACACACATATATATATATATATATATGGGTACATTAATAAGAGTCTGTTATTTTGCATTAAAAAAGAAAACATTTATTCTACACCATAAATATCTATTTTCAACATAATATTCTTTCTTGATAATGAATGTAACGTGAATAGTTTTGGTATAATTCACATACATAAAACGTTATACTAAGAAAATTTCAGATCACGGTTAATTTGATAATTGTGTCAGGGTATGAACGTGAAATTCCTCTCGTATATATATATATATATACTATCGGCCTTTGCTGGCAATTGTCAAGGATGTGGATACGACCACGTTATAGATTATATGATATCTTCGGTCTGCATTAAATGTTTTGAATGAAAACTTTGACGTTATATTTGATCACAGAAAAAATCTTCATATCCAGTTGCCACATCTCACTCTTGAACATGAAAAAGCTAATAAAAAAACTCAACTCTAAGTCCTTGTCTGTCATCTTTAATGAAATATGCCAACAAGAAAATCTGCTGCTTAAACACACACACACACACACACACACACACACACACACACACACACACACACACACACACACACACACACACACACTATATATATATATATATATATATATACATATATATATATATGTGTGTATAATTAGGTGTGTTCAAAAGTTATCTGCCTCTACTGTTTTCAAAATTCGACTGAATATACAGTTAAAAGTCACTTTTAAATAAAAGATGAAAACTTTACCCAGCGCTAGTCTAGCTGATAGATAACAGCCTACCTATTTAATATCACTCAAAAATAAATAAATCCCTACCAATCTTCTCTTCTAAATCAAATTTTATTATCTTATTGTTACTAGTAGAACAAAATGCAATCAAACCGTATATAATTAAGTATTATTTTTTAAAATTCACTAGCTTTGAAGAAAAAATATGAAAATGAATCAACTTGATAACACATTGCCACAAGACGAGATTTAAATTTCCAAATCTTAAAAGATAAAATAATGAATTATCTTACTAAAATAATTATTCACATTTAAGGAAACTTCAATCGGTAGTTCTTCAAGATTAAAAGGAAAAATAATCATGTAGAAATATTGTTTAGTTATAATTAACAACAAGAAAAAAAAAGAATCTCACTTAAATTGGAAATATGTCTTTATAAAATTCTGTGTAATTTTGCACGGAACAACAATAACAACAAGAACAATAATAATTATGATAATGATAATATAAAAATATAGTTGATAAATCTTTTATTCTGTTACGGGGATTCATTTGATAAGATAACAATTCTTATTTGTAAGTTCGTTGTAAATATTTAATTGACATTTTACCTAGAAGAGATTAGTACTTGTGACAATTTTTTTGCACTTGTAATGCGGTTTCCTCCCTTGTAAAACATCATATTATCCTTGTGACGGATGACCAGGTAATAAACCACCAATGGGTTTAGAATAGGCATAATATACTACCCATGGATAATGTCTAATATTAATAAAATAACAGATTTGTGTATCATGATTGGCAGATGTTCTGTTGCCAACACGAGGAAACCGATTGTCATCCTGCAAATATCAGCTCTGATGAGTTAAGGTACAAACTCAAGGAACACTGCAACAATAGATCTAATAGAAGCCTGAAGGAAGCCTGAAGGAATAGAGAAGACCACAAGCATGTAATCCACTGTTATTTAAAAGTAATCACATACAAAAAAGTATATGAAGCGAAACTTTGGGAAAAATTAAGTTTGATATAATAATAATAATAATAATAATAATAATAATAATAATAATAATAATAATAATAATAATAATAATAATAATGATATTGGAACAGTAGCTAAAGGATTGCTAAAGGGACTAGAGGACTTGGAAGTTGGCGGACGAGTGGAGACCATCCAAACGACGGCATTGTTGAGAACGGCCAGAATACTAAGAAGAGTCCTGGAGACTTGAGGAGACTTGCTGTCACTCAGATCCCAGTGAAAAACCATCGGCTAACGCTGTTGTGAAAAACTCTAATGAGTGAATGATAATAATAATAATAATGTCAGGAATCGAACTGTTAGGGTATATGAACGAATCTTCGCTGTGTGGTGTTAGAAGAAAATCGGATCAGTAGAATGTCTATAATTAAAAAAAACATTGATTTTATGTTACTCGTAAAATCTTCTGGTGAATTTTTATATTTAAAATGAAGACTTTTTTTAATTCCCAGAATTATTTTCAACTAAAGTATTTCGAAATCACGAAAGATTTGTTTAAATTTACTGTGGTAATCTTTATATGGCTCATCTATGACCTCTCAATCGATGAAAAATGCGCACCTGATATAGTCTAAAAATGCTAAGTAAGAACAGTTACCGTCCTCAATACAACCGGAAAAACACCAGGAGCCTAATATCTATTAAAATATGACCAGGCTTTGCGGAAATAAAGTCTCAAAATAAGGCATAAATTTAGACCATAAAGGTGATACAGGAAAACAAGAAGCTAGTTCAGGTAATTTGAGAAATTAGGCACAAAATAGCAGGATAACGGACTTTAACTAAATTGAAAATTTAGGGTTTTTTTCTTTGTTTTGTGACCCACTTGTCGTGAACAGTCACTATGACTGTTCTCGGTCACATCTGTGTCTGGCGAGCAGATAACAAACAGCCCTTGGGTCTGGTATAGCCACAATATACCACCCATGATAAAAATGTTGAAACAAAATATGACATAACGTGGGACCTGGGTAACAGGTTTGGGTGTCATGATTGGCAGGTGCTCTCCTGATAGCCAACATGGGAGAGGCGATAGTCATCCTGCGAATGTTGGCTGTTCCTTTTTCCGGTACATGAATGACGAGTTAAAAAACCACACCAACTAGAGAAGCAAACAAAAAACATGGACTAGTGAAGACTACTAACTTGCACTACACTGCTATTTTAGGAGCAACCTTACACAAAGAGGATATAGGAAAAGAATGATAGAGATCTGGCAAGAATGTGCTAGTTTTCAGACAACAAGTAAAAGACTTGCCGATCAATTCAGGTCAGTGATAAAGAAAGGTTGGGTTTTTTTACCTTGAACTACTAGAAATACACTAGAAAATGAATAATGAACAAGACAGTAATACAGTACCGGACACATCAGGTATTAACAAAGAAAAACAGCCCAACCGAAATGAACCGCCAACTTCGGAAAATGGAAACAGCACACAAGTAAAGAACGCACAACCAAACAACCCAGAACAAAAACTAATGCAAGAACAAAAGGTAAATCTAGAAAATATTAAGAGAATTATGGACAGTGAAAAGACTACCTTACCATCATTAAGAAACATAGGATGGAGAACAGTTAAGACAGAAACGAATAAAATTAATCAAGTACCCTCTTATATATCAACGAATAATATAACCGAATTAAATGAACTAGTTAATGCAGGGGCGAAAATAGTTTGTGAAAAAAATGGGATCCCCTCAAAAAGCACGAAAAAAAAACAAAAAAAAAAAAAACAAAAACAAAACCAGGATGGGAAATTTGACGGGAAACGCAGATAAAAAATCAAAGCAGGCCAAAATGATAAAACAAAGGAAAGATGCTGGAATACGTAGGAACAAAAAGGAAAGGGCAACACAAGAAAAATAACAATACGACTTGAGGAAATAAACCAGACAATACTGGCGAAAGAAGGAAGATTAAAGAGATATGGACAAAGGGTGAAATAATATAGACAAAACAGGACATTCCAAAACAACGAAAGAAAATTCTATCAACAACTGATAGGAGATAACACGATAAAAAAAGCCAACAACCGGATGCAAGAGAAACCGAACGATTTTGGACAACAAAATTATGGCAACAAAATGAGCATAACAAAAAGGTCGAATGGATAAACAATGTAAGAGAATTAGAAAGGCTCGAAGAAGGCCTGAAAGCGGAAATACACATCGATTTACTCAAAACGACACTAAAAAAGATATCAAATTGGAAAAAGCCAGGCCATGATGGAATACCTCAATTCACGACAGACTTGCACTAGAAATGAACAGATGCTTAGAAGAAGCACACGTACCCGAATGGATAACCAAAGGAAATATCACATTGATCCAGAAGGATCCAAGCATAGGAACCGCCCCAAACAACTATTGACCGATAACCTGCCTACCGATGCTGTGGAAAATATTGACAGCAAAAATAAGGGAAGAGATTTACTACTCGCTAAAAAGCCGCGGATTGTTCCCTGAGGAATAGAAAGGATACCGCAAGGATCCAGAGGCATAGCAGAGTTACTTTACAAAGATCAGCACATCCTAAACGAGTGCAAGATCAGACGGAAAAATATAGCTATGGCTTTGATTGACTACAAAAAGGCCTATGATATGGTTCCTGAAAGCTTGATAATAAGCTGCTTCAAAATGTACAAAATATCAGATGGAGTTATAAACTTTATCGAGAAAAACCATGAAAACTTGCAAAGTGGAATTAACAGCAGACAAGATGAGAACACTCGGAGAAAAGGAAACGTACAAATACTTGGGCATCTTGGAGGCTGACACCATCAAACAAGTAGAGATGAAAGAAAAAATTCAGAAAGAATATTTCAGGAGAACTAGAAAGCTACTAGAGATAAAACTATGTTGCAGAAACCTTATCAAAGGAATAAATATCTGGGCTGTACCACTCGTTAGATATTCCGGACCCTTTTTGAAGTGGACCAGAGAAGAACTTAAGCAAATGGATCAAAGAACAAGAAAACTAATGTCCATGAATAAGGCATTACATACCAGAGACAGACTATATGTATCAAGAAAGGAGGAAGGAAGAGCACTTGCCAGCACTGAAGACAGCGTGCCTGAGAAAAGGAAACTTTAAGAGAGAAACAGAAACTCTCCAGATAGCAGCACAAAACAACGCCATAAGAACCAATCATATCAAAGCGAGAATAGATAAGACGCAACGAAATAGCAAGTGTAGGTTATGTGGTGATAGAGACGAAACTATCAATCACATAATAAGCGAATGAAGCAAATTAGCACAGAAGGAGTATAAGACTAGACATGACTGGGTGGGCAAGGGGATCCACAGGGAAATGTGCAAGAAATTTAAATGTGACCATACGAATAAATGGTATATGCACAATCCAGCTGCTATCCTAGAAAATGACACACATAAACTCTTATAGGACTTTGACATACAAACGGATCACCTAATCTCAGCCAGAAGACCAGACCAGACCCCATAATAATCAACAAAAAAAAAGAAAGATAATTTGCAAAATTGACCACAGAATGAAACTGAAAGAATTGTAAAAAGAAGGATAAGTACCTGGACCTTGCAAGGGAATTGAAAAAATTATGGAACATGAAAGTGACAATTGTACCAATCGTGATTGGTGCTTTTGGTACAGTAACTGAAGGATTATTAAAGGGACTGGAGGACTTGGAGGTTGGAGGACGAGTGGAGACCATCCAAACTACAGCATCATTGAGAACGGCCAGAATAATGAGAACAGTCATGGAGACTTGAGGAGACTTGCTGTCACTCAGACTCGAGTGAGAAACCATCTCCTAAAACTGATGTGAAAAACTCTCAATGAGTTGATAATAATAATAATAATTTATCTGCACATAGATATATGGTTTCGAGTAGTCTTATCGAATACTAAATTTCCTTACATCTATTTGACCCACAGATGGGACCATAACAGATACTACCACTCTGGGTCAAAGTTGACCAGGGAGTAATGACAAAGAATGTTTAACTCGATACTCCCGAAAAGTCCAAAACTAGAGCCTCCTCTCTCTCTAATGTACATGCCGTTTCTGATGTTGAGACGTGGATAATTACATATGAAAGTGTAGTTATTATTTTTCCTACTAAGCTGCACATACATATATTTGTGTTTCCGAAGATAATCTAATTATCAATAGGACTAGAGTAAATAGACAGAAATGTCAAGTCCGAATTAGAAATCCATTGATAGTTAAATGTTTTCAGTTTTCCTTATACTTGAATTGACTGCTATCTGAATAAAGGTATGAAGGATTAGATAACTAATTTTTTAGACGCAAAATAATGAAATGAATAAAGTCTTTATAAGTTAGTTGTGAATTTCTTGAGTGAATGAACTAAACAGCCATACGATGGGATAAATCGTTATTCTGTTGCCTGGTGCATTTGATATCTTTATTCCACCGCGAAAGTGATGGGTGTGGCCAATAATATTGCCCCAAACTCGTGCATGTGATGGTATGTAAATTGGAAATAGGGCCAAGGCAGCCTTAGGCAATTAGTAGCAAACACAGGTCTTGAAAGCCGATTTTGAGCAGCGAGTAGTCTTTAGGGTTGGCATTTTAGAACTGCGACAAATATAAGGAACAAAAGTTGATGTGCAAGAATGGCTGATGTGGTACTTGTGTACCGTAAAGTATGGCGGCAATTGCCTCATTGTTATATTGGTCTTGTTGGTAACAAAAGGAAATGACAATATATCCAAACCTGAAGGTCAGATTAAAAGAGATGATCAGAAGAATACAACCACCACTACCACCACCATCTCTACTACACCTACTACTATTACTACAGCTACGACTGCTTGATGGAAATTGGTGGAAGAATTGAAATTATCCAGATGACGGTATTACTCCAATCAACTAGAGCATGTTGTAGTATTGAGATGCTGTCATTCATTGTCCAGTGAAAAAACACGAGATACTTAATGAGGGGTGTTAAAAAACATCACGAACATTTGAATAACAAATTGTTAAAGTCGTGAATGTGTTGATTTTATTCCTTGATATCTTAGTTGGCGACCATAGTCGAGGGTAACCCGAAGGCTCCCTTTTTGATAGCTAGTACACCAATGTGTAGGGGAGAGCGCTACTCCTTTCCTGGATTGCTCTACTTTACCCTTGATCCGTACCTTATAATGCTGAGTGCTAAGCAAGGAAGCATCAAGTACCATTTTTTGAGTCTTTGGTATGACTCGACCTGGGATTGAACCCAGGTCTCCCGGGCCATTCGCGAACACTCTAACAAATGATATATATATATATATATATATATAACCATTTCTAACCATTACACCACTATATATATATATATAGTGGTGTAATGGTTAGAAAGCATATGTTGCAGACCGATTCCAATAGAATAGTGAGTTCATCCCTCACTGATGCCCCATACTTACGGCCTTGAGCCAAATCTAAGTTCTGCTTAAAATTTTTAAGAGGGCGCTTTTGTGTAATTGTTAGCATCGTAGGAAACCAGCAGTTCAAGTCCTGAACAAGGCTATTTGAATTTCACGTGACACTAATATTCTTGGGAAAGGTATGTATCCAATGTGTCTCTATTTATGGGTAAATAATAGGGCAGACTGGGCTCTTCAACCTTGATATGGCAACCAATCTAGGCGAAGGAAAGATCAGAATTCAAACCTCAAACTCCACTTGTGTCTCATTCTGCTTGTACAGTTGGATCGGTTAAACACACACACACGCACACGAAACCAGCAGATTCAGGAAGCACAATAACATCATAGAATAAAGACCTTTTTCAGCGAAGTAACTATTTTTCTACATAGTCCCTATCATTGGCCATACATTTTTCTCGAACAATAGCCTGCTGCCTACGTGCTTGACGAAGTAGAACTTAGTAAAGGCGGTCAGTGAGTTAGGATAGCCGACTATTGCTTGTAAGTTCGATTATCATTGTGTGCCCCATACTTTGGTCCTTGGCTAAATAAAGCTAAGACTCATTAGTGACAATCTAATAAGTACAGAGTAGACTGATCGAAGAGCTTTTCATTTTATGAATTGACGGCTTTGTTGAATGTGGCTGGTCACTTATATCACGGTGACCATTGCTGTAAAACACTGTCCACCACCGAACTGTACTCACATTTAATGCTTAGTCCTTGTGAATATTCATTAAGTGTCGATAAATACCAATGGGTACAATAATATATATATATATATATATATATATATATATATATATATATAAACAGACAGACAGACAGATAGATTCTGACTGACAGACGGAAAATTAATGAGAAACATGTGTTGATAAGAAGAAGCATGTAAGTAGAATTCTATTTTATTTTTCTGCGAGAAAATACAGTTTGCTGGGTTTTTTTTCTTTCTCTTTTTTTCACCCCTGGTAAGACTAAAATTATTATTTTTATTTTTGCAAAAAAATTCTAAGCTGTTCAAGCAAGCAAACAGTGACTGGAGATTTTCCCATACGATAAAAAAAATGAAGATATTTATCTATCTTTCTATCTAGCAAGTTGCAGAGGTACCTTGAGAAGTGTAATGGCAAGCTCGGCTAGCAGACTATCATTAATGAATTCAAATCTTACTGGGTGACCCGAACTTTTGTCGAACAGCCAATTAAGCAAAGCCATACAAATGACAACAGAGTCAATTGTAATTTGAAAATAACATAATCGTAATATATTTTCTAAACAGATGTCGGCTGCTCAGATAGAAATATTCTTTCCTCTTAAAATTGGTGAATAACATTCTATTGTCCAATGAATAATGATAGAATCTTATCTATCAAATTTAATATTAAATGGGATTCTTTTTCTATGTCATCAGAAGAGTCCATGACATAATAATTTGTTATACTTTAACAATATTGATTCTCATAATTCATTACGTCCAAACCTTTGTAATGAATAACTTAGAAAAGACTTGATTGGCAGGCTGTCGATCATATGGAAATCTGATTTTTTTCGACAAATTAAAACGTATGTTTTTCAAGGTGTCGCAGTGTCAATACAACTGTATGGATGCACCAAGTAGACGTTGATAAAACGCATCGAGAAAAAGCTAGACAGGAACGACACAGGAATGCTACGTACTGTTTTGAATAAATTCGAGAAGTAACACAACCACAAAACAGCAGTTGTACAGCCATCTACAAACTCTCCAAGCAAGACGAATAAGACGAACAAGAGAAGTAAGGATGAACTCATAAGGGACGTTCTTCTATAGAGCCCTACAAATGAACGCATCAGTGTTGGCTGAACAGCAGAGACTTACACACATCAGTTCTGTGCGGACACTTGATGCAACCAAGAAGACCAATCAGGAACGATGAATGATCAGAATGGAAGGTGTGTGTGTGTATGTTTGTGTGTGTGTGTGTGTGTGTGTGTGAGAGAGAGAGAGAGAGAGAGAGAGAGAGAGAGAGAGAGAGAGAGAGAGAGAGAGAGTCCGGGAACTCCGTGCTGTCAGTGCGATGATATATATATATATATATATAGTAACTGCCACTTTGTAGAAGAGCATCATGATTCCCTTCGTGTACCTGAAGTTGTGCGCGTGATTCCGCCGGCCAAGTATATATTTAGAAGCCTTATTGCATTTTTGATTAATGAATTAACATTTTTTTCGTTTATATTGCCCTCGTGCACCCTCATATGATTTCTGAAATATGCTGTAAACACACATACTTTGTCATAGAATCTGTAATTATCTGTAGTTTACTGATGAAAAACCTTTGTAAAACAAGTCTTCCATAGTTTGCTGTCATGAAATTTCATATGACTAGCAAATTTGGCTTTAGACAAACAGACCATACAAAAGACATTACAAATTCACTGCCAATAAGATGTCAGGAACTTTCGAAATACTCGTCTCAGACTGTAGAGTTTGATTCGTTGTTCTTCCAAGATGATCGATTTACCTTCATCTGCTCTTGGTGTCCATTGTTTATACTGAGTGCCCTGGGGTTGTTTTTGATGAAATCCCTAAAATGTTTCTTGAGTTTATGTCTTGGATGTCTACTGTGTTGCAACTCTCTGTAAAACAGTTGCTTGGGTAACCTGACATCCTCCATCTTGGTAAAGTGTGAAGCCCAATGCATCTGATATGCGTTTGATGCTTGGGTAACCAGAGATTCTCCATCCTGGTAAGGTGTGTTGCCCAAGGAATTTGATATATATTTGATGCTTGGGTAACCTGTCATCCTCCATCTTGGTAAGGTGTGCATCCCAGTGCATCTGATAAACAATGTGGAGCATCTTAATACGAAATGTATCAGCTCATCGGAGAACAAAGGTGTATGGTGTTAGAAACTGCTATTTGATGTTTAGGATCCTCCTAAGACAAGCTTAATGGAATCTCTCCAAGGTTTCGATACGACGGTGATATATAGTCCAGGTCGGCAAAGAACACAAAAAGACAGGCAAAAGGCTGGCCCCATAAACTCCAAGGTTGGTCTCGATAGTGATACCTGTCAGACCACCCACAGCTTTCGACTTTTCCAAAAGCATTAGCGCTAAGAGATACGTAAATATGTGCTCATCTAGAATTTGAACTCGATTCTATGACTCCATTTTTTACGACGATAGCCATTATGCTATTCGCACCTTAGATAGCTAGCTAGCTAGATAGATAGATATGAACTGGTTGACAAAGATTTAAACAGACTAAGTCAGATTTATATAAACGAGTTCACCCCCCACTATATATATATATATATATATATATATATAATATCCAAATGTTGAATACTATGATGAAGGAATGAAGGATCATAACACTTGATAATAAAAATGTCTCTCAACTTTATTTCTCGAAAGGTCGAAACTGGCTGTAAGGACGCGAACACCGACAGGCAGTGGACTGCTATATAGACTTTTTCTTAACCCAAGTTGATTCTATACTCAGGGCCACACTCAGAACTTTTTTTGCTTCTCAGCCAGAGGCCCACTACTCCAACCCTGCCTCAGGTGGTTCCCAACATGGCTTCTGCCCTGACTTGGTTGTGACTCCAACTGGCTTACCGTGACTGACCATGACTGACCGTCTGACCGTGGGTACCTGTGTATACATAATTTCATTACGCCTACGCTTCCTTTCAGTTCGTAATTCACGTGATCTGCTTTCACTCACACATTGCTTATTTGCCGGTAATCACTTTATTTAAAAAGGTGCATTTTTTTTATAGAAATCCCTAATTGCTGACTCTGTCAAAGGTCAATATGCAACACAAAGAAGACGAGTTGGGAATGATTCTATTTGAGAAAATATAAGAGGATTCTTATAAATCTCACGGATTGCTCAATATGTGATAATTAATATATACATTTCTTACAGAACAGATTTCCATGTAATTGGGAAAAACTCAACCAACCGTCATTTGGCAATTATAAATTTATTTCAGCTGACAAATAAATTAGAGAAACTAACCTCTTTAGATAGCCATCGCATAATGGAGTGAACATTTTGTTTTTATATATTTTTCAATGGATTCTTACTCGTTTAGAAATGGTTGTGGGGTCAAAAAGACGAAGTTAGTGTAAAAAACGGACGTAATTTCATCGTCATATATATATATATATATATGCACTGGTTGACATAGGTAGATGAATATGAAAAGAAAGACATGGATATATATGAATAGACTAAGATAGATGGTGAGAAAGAGAGATAGATATAAACAAGTTGACATAGATAGATGTTAAAAACCGAGATAGATAGATAGATAGATAGATCGATCGACCTATCTACGTGTATCTCTCTAGAGTGTTTAACTTAAAAATACCTTCTTTAGTAAATGTGCATAAATGACTGGAAGGGAAGACAGATGCAAATGTGTTCACTATTAATGGGATTTTTTCAATTGAGATTAACGAGTATCGAGTGGTTTTTAATTTTCAATTCCATATCTGAAGGAAGAGATTACCAATGGGCTAAACATATAAAAATGCAGAATGTAACATTTGATTGGAAGAAAATATTTGTGGACTCGTCATCATGATATTTTTAATGCTCGTTGCACTTGATGGCGACAGTCATAGTTAAAAATGAAACATCTCAACATTTTCATGTGACTTCTAGAGGGATTTGTCTAAGTCACTCACCCACTCGCTAGATATCGCAATCTGTCAGTTACAAGGTATTTTGCCAAGATATTGTTGGAGGAAAAAAGCACATGAAATAGACAATTTATGTCTATCTGTTGAAGATCAAGTGATAGAAAGTAACTTCTGTACCCGGATCTTCTTTCAGAAATCCATCTTATGAAATGTTTTTGAAATCTATAAAACCTGAAGCATAATTGAAATAATCATGACAGAGATGAATAATGAATGTAACGTTATTTTTATTTTAAATAGTCTTCTTGACATCGAATACACTTATTTTAGAGTTTAGAAGAAGCACATTTTAATCTACTTTTCTTATTTGTATTTCCCTGATATATATATATATATATATATATATATATATATATATATATATATATTGGTTTTTATATATGTTATAGATACTTATCTGCGACCACTGGTTTCATGGCGTGTGGAACGACATGCAACCAGTGGTAGCAGATAAGCATCCCTGCTATTAAATATATATAAAAACTGATATACATTTATTGATCATTATTATATAATAGCTTTATCAGATATTGAACACTATCCAAAGTATACTGCATTTGGTCTGCCACAAACCCACCAAGTGATATAGTGACAAATATATATATATGTATATATATATATATATATATATATATATATGTATGTATATATATATATATATATATATATATATATATATATATGCGCGCATGTGTGTGTGTTTTATTCCATGAATATTTTATGAATTAAAAACGAGACCTGTAATTTCTGCAACTGGTATATTTTATGAAAAACGATACATTTAAATAGAAACACTCTACATTCATGAGACTTGTCGGTGAAAGATTTGTGAATGTTTCGTTTGATACAGGGTCAAATGCAAGAAAATAAGATTATATTGAATCAGTTTGCAGGGTACAGGGTCTGCTTTGAAAATTAGTTCATCAATGAACAGACGGAAAATGATAAAGAGAAATATTTATAGAAATGATGAGATTTTGGATAACTTGGATTAAGCTAAGAGAACGAGTGAGAAACGAAGGAGCGGAAGAAAAGGACAACAATTTTTTCAAAAATTGGTTGGACATGAAAAAATTTTTAAAAATATCATTCAAAAGAGAAATTGAGAAAAAAAATGAAGAGATAAGAAAAGGAAAGGAAAAAAAAAAAGAAGGGAAATACTAAGTGGAGACTGAAGTATAACAGTGAAGGAGAAAATAAATAAGTTCTGGCGGCAAATCCGCGCCCGGTGTGATCATTGCAAGCGTAGATCGATTTTTCGAGTCACGTGGCACTGTTTACGCATCGGGGAGCCTACTACAATTCTATATATGTATAAAAGAGAGCGTCACCCAGGCGACTAGATGTAACTATAGCAACGGCGGGAAATGCCGAGAATACTATATAATACTATCTATCGCTTGCTGACCCTATTACATAAAAAACAACACATTTTACATCATGGTACAGATAATCGATCATTATTCGATATCACACGGATATTGACAACAAACTATTTGTTTAATCAATATTAAAAGTTATGACCAAGCAAAACTGTTGATTCTCATTTTCACTATCTTCACTATACGTTATTATTATTATTATTATTATTATTATTATTATTATTATTATTATTTGCTGTCATTAAGTTTATATACCGGTAATATATTTGGATTATCCTGTTTTATATTCTTGCTCTCATCCTTATTTTCCTTTTTTTTTTAAATTATCTTTTCTTCCTAACGTCATCCTCTTTTTCTTCGTTTCCTTTTTATCATCCTATTTCCCTATATTTTCTTCATCCTCTTTTTTATTTTCTTCATCTCCGTTTTCTTTCTTTTCATTATCCCTATTTTTTTCTTCTTCCTTTTCTTTCTTTTCATCATCGTCTTTCCCTACCTTTTCTTCATTGTCTTTTTCTTTCTTTTCATCCTTTTCCTCTTCTTTTTTCATCATCATCTTTCCCTTTCTTTTCTTCACTGTCTTTCTCTTGCTTTTCATCATCGTCTTTCCTATCTTTTCATTTTCTTTCTATCTATTTTCACCATTTCCTTCGTCTTCTATTTCATCATTCTCTTTGGACGCTTTTTTCGTTTACAAAAATTTTATTCAAGAACAGAATACATACAGAACGACTATTATACGCATAATAATTCCCATCTTTTGCGTAATTCGGTAATCCGAATTAAGAAATAAACCTTCCCTGGAAATAAGATTTGCCCCTTTACAATGACAAAATGTCTAGGAGGCATTGTTTGCAAATCAGCTTGGAGGATCATCTCATTTTGATTAGATCAGTTAATTCATTTTATTCTTATAAATGTATTTTCGGACACAACAGATTCGATAATTCAGCAACACGTCTTCCCGTTCCTTGATCAGAAACGATTTTCCAAATATTTACACCCGGTGGTGGCCACAACGAGTTTTTCAAGTCTTAAGCCAACCGCCTGAGGATTTTGGATATTTTTAAGATCCGAATATCACTTTAGAATACTATTATTTATTAATTACAATGTTTATTCATCTTATTTTCAAAACCATTAATAAGTACCAGGGTATCTATGTAGTAAAAATGTCGTAATATAGGAACATTTACATTGTATTACTTATTTACTATTATTAGAATCTTTTTTACATAAAAGTCGTTAAATAGATTTAAAAAATAAAACACACACACATATTTATTGATATTCTAGTTTTTGGGGAGAAACGCAATAAAGGCCGGAAACTTATTTTTACTTGGTAATGAAAGAATTACATTTCTCTTTATATATTTTTGTATATTACCACAGATAACAGGATATTTTGGGTAAGCACTACTTTCGCAGCACAATTAAAATATGTGAATTATATATTTTTTCTAACAAAACGTATTAAATAAAGAATAAAATAAAAGGTTTCTCACATTGATTACACAAGAAAAATAGCTGTTACGGAAAAATATTCTGATGACCAATCCAAAATAAATGATGAAGCTACTTATTAGGAAAGCGATTCTGTGTACACAAAATTAATGCTTCTCCCATTGGATATGAAAAGGCTTTTTGTTGATTTAGTCACAGAACGACCAGTAAGAAAGAGGTTATGTAGGGAATGAAAAGACAAGCGATACGCCAGGAAAAATCACCGAAAACTTGCATTGAATAATTCTTTTGTTATAAATCATTGTATTATTCATAAGAACGAAATGATAGAGAACAATCTGGTATGAAAAATGTTGCCAATGTTTAGAACCGGACGTTTTTGTTGTTTGATATCTGGTGATCTAGAATGACCTACGATGTCAAACTCACATGTGAGACCACAAAAAGAGGCTAACTCAAAAGTTGTCCATGAGATTTGCAAGACAAGCGGTAATCATTTATGTAATATCGATAATGAATTGTTGTAAACAAAAAACGAAAAGGTTTAAAGAACTTTTTGGAATTAAATTTAAAAAAAGAAACGAACAAAGTTGGTTTTTATACTGAGTTTACTCTAAATGAATATAATTAAAAAAAAATGATATTCTTTTAAATTAATAATTAATAAGATAAAATTATTTTACTGAATGCTGCGTTAAAGTAAATAAAATAAACATCACATTATGTTTAAAATTTTTAATTCTTTCAAAGCTGAAAACAATTTTTAGAAAATTATAATCAGCATTGTTTTACTTTGCATCTTTTAATTTTGATTTTAATAATTATTCTGTTAAGATACAGAATCGCGATTATTACTCAAATACCGCAAAAACTAAATCATGAATTCGGGATTAAATAAACAATAATTAAATAAATAAGTAGATAGACAATTTACAAGTAAGTTGATGACCATAGTCGAAGGGATGACCCGAAAGATTTCTTTTCAATAGCTTCTATACCGAGGTGTAGCGAAGGGCGTCATTCCTTTCCCTGGATTGCTCCACTTTACCCTTGATCCATACCTTATAATGCTGAATGTAAAGAAAGGAGGCATCAAGTACCATTTTTTAAGTCTTTGGTATGACTCGACATGGGACTGAACCCCTGTCTCCCGGGCCTTTGGCCAACACACTCTAACTGCTAGGCCAATGGATCAGTCTTGAATGAGATTTCCATTGCCAATCTTCAGATGCCGAAACCCGGGATTGAACCAAGGACTTTTAGATCTTCAGTCTAACACTCTCCCAGAAACGTATAAAGAATTAAAATGTAAGTAAAATACAAACAAGCAAATAAGTTTGATATGAACGATAAATAGATTAAAAAACCCAACAAATAATACTTATAGAAAATATATTACAGATTGAAAATTTAACTGAATGTTTAAAGTTTCCTTTTTTAACTTAACTTGTTTCTAGTAATAATCTTATTTTATCAAGAACAAAAATTATCTAAGAGAGAATTTGTAGAGTTCCAGACAAACATCTTTCTATTTCTTCTTGACTGTGACCCTCATTACTAGTGTCAACATTAGAAAAAAAGCTCATAATCTGGCAAAACATTTAATGTTATGTGCATGACTAATTTCTTTTGATTTAAGAATGAAGAAAATAATAAGCTTTTATTAGTTTACTAATGACAACATAATTATAGAGAACAATATTTTTAGTTGTATGATTAGGATGTAAGAGAGAACTTCTAATAATCCCCTGAAATAGCTGTTTATTTGAGGTATTTCTCCTACATTATCTCTTCCGGATATGGAATTTTTGTGTCTACTGCATTTAATTTTTTAAAACTGCCTTACTGTATAAACCAGCTTAGTATAACAGGAGGAATTTCACTGCATTTATTAACATCATTCTCTTTAAAGTCTATTCTAAATTTAAACATATTTAACTTTTCCTTCTCTTTTACTTCATCCAAGTTCAGTTCTTGTAAATTCTTCAAATCAATTTTGATGTATAGTTGATTAAGTGGTAAGCTCATCTTAAGACTGATAGCATACTGATTTTTTCACCCTCAAATACTTGCCGAATCGAGATATACTGATCTCCACTAAGTCGCCAAACTTTGCTTCGAAGTGATCAATTTGAAATTTTCCGGGAATATGTATGGCATTTTCGATTCTTCTACGCAACACTTGGTCAGTTCTAGAAATACATTGGTTGTATGCAATTTATTTATCGAACATTTTTTTCCAGAAATACTTTTCGAAGATAATAACCAGTCTCAGAATTCAGAGTGAAATCTAAAATTTTTTTTATTTACTTTAAGTAGGTTACTGTGTTTATTCCTAAGCCGTCAACCTTTATATTGGGTTTTTACATTTAGTATTGTCTACTAATTATGAAATATGTTTATATATTCTGCAACTTCAGCAAAATCAGACGAACATTTCCGTTTTCTTAAGGTTAATAATCCCTGAATACTGTGCTCATTAAAAATTTGAAAAACTAAATTAACATTTTGCTTTTCAAGATTAGTAGAAGAAAATGCTTTTAAGATCACTTTATAACAATATGTCAAAATGGACTAAAACTTTAGGGCTTGAAGTTTCCGGAAGGTGCAAAATGGAGCACTTTGTATACTATCTAATTCATGATTTCATATGACAAAATTTTGGAAACAACATGCATTTACTTGCAACTTTTTGAATAAGCCAATTGTTTCTAATGCATTTTAATATATTGACTTAGTCCAATAGGAAGAAAATATATCAAAACTTCATAAATTATAGTGGATATATAATTGAAATTTTTGGACTACAAAAGAAAGATATAGCTTTTTTATATATAGAGTCATTATCTGTTATGATTGATAATATTTCAAAGCCTATCTCTTCTAAACTAATACGTTTAACTATGTCATATAAATTCTCAGTTTGAAGACGTTTAGTTGGCAGAATATGCACAACATCTTCATGTTGTGAGAATAAACGGCTAAGTGTGAAAGCAAAAGTTCTTGTTGCAGTTTCATTGCTGTTGTTAGCATAAGTCAAATATATTACCATCCTTACTTTCAAAATAAGATTTTAGGTGAATTTCAGCAACAACTAAAGATACAGTAGTGTCTTTCTGTACTAGAAACTTAAATTTATTTCTAAAATACATAAAAATTTGTTATCATATTGCTCAATCAAAGGATACATATATGCTGATGAGGTTAGACTTTTAATGGTTGAATAGCTTGGTAGAATTATATTTTTGATGTCTCTAAACAACCTGTACCCTTTAGGGAAGCAATTGAACAACAATGAAGAAAATATTATCATTTCTGTTAAATAATCAAACTTATTCTGTGTCATTAAGTTTAAGTGCTCATGTATGAATTTGATTGAATCAAAATCTTTAATCTTGTACCAATGATAGAAATGTCATTACAAATTTTGATATAGAAATCACATTTTGAGATTTGGTTTGGCGTTGTTTCCTTATCCATTTTCTTCGTGTTTTCTATCAGAATTTCGAGATTATTTTGATCAGTTACATATTCAGGAATCTTATAGTCCCCTATTGAATTCATTTCTACATTACAAAAGACATATACTGTAAAATCAGATTTAATTACAAGAAACAGATTGATTTTTGGATATGAGGATTTGATGATACTACATATACTAAGTGTATCTTGCTGTCTAATAACAATCCAGTAATTTCTATCAAGAAAATTTAATATCTTTTCTAGATCCTGAATATCATAGAATTTCTTCTGCTGTTTGCTAAGTCATTTGATATACTAATGATTTCAAGCACCTCTACGGGCGAATAGTCTAAGAATCAGTAACTCTCGAGAGGTTGTCAATGAAGCACCTTAAAGATTGTGGGGATATACGGTTCTACCCTTTCGGGGCAGTATCCAATTTTTACTTCCATGGGAATTATTGACTAGTTAAATATCAAAATGTATGTGTACTTTTGTATTTCTTCTGCAAAACTTCTAATGGTTATTCTTTTGTAGTCAGTCACCCCTTGCTTTCCTAAGGCCGTTTTTATTTCCTCTGATGGAGCTATGGATAATTTCCTGTTTCTCATAATTACCTTTGAGGTGTTAAGCTTTTCATGCAGGTAAGTTGTGGAAGGTTTTCATCTTAATTAGGTTTCCAACACTTTTTTTGTTATCTACTCTGTAAGTAAATTGACACTTCTAATTTTCTTTACACTTTGATGATTTGCTTTGCTGGAGATTATATTTTTAAATCAAGAACGATGGAATTTGGCTACAGGAGTTTCTTCTAGTGATTTGATTAAAATAAATTTTGGAAATTCTATTATTTTATTTTCTGAATCGGATTCTAAGAACTTTTGTTTTTTGTTTATATTTGCCACATGTGTTGTTTATATTTTCACTGGTCCTGTGGTTCAACACCCATCAAGGAGTTCACATCAATTCCCCACGGTGAATACCCATTCTATTTGCTTGATACATCGGCCATTATACTCGTGTCGGTAGATCCTGCTAATTTCAGGATTTCAGTAACCAACACCTTGTACTTTAAAGTTAAATAGTGGTTAAAGTATTGTTTCTCTCGACTCGATTGCACTTCAGCCATTGCCTTCTAGCACTTTTAAGATAAAAAGGGTTGGGTGTTTGTTTGCCATGGGAGCAATTAAAATAATGCGGTCAAGGCTTAATTATATAGGAACTAGGGCATCAAATGAACAACCGATTGATCAGATCAAGTCTTTCAGACAGCCAGTTTTTCTTAAGTAAGAACCGGAGTGAAGTTTTACAGGTTACGTAACCACTTTGGCATCCGGGTCAAGGACCTCTCAGCTATCAGGTTCCCGTTGTCAAGCATTAAGGAAACCGCCCATGGTCAACAGGTAACCCCTTTAGGGGCTCTTAGCTCTCTGCGGAGATGTAGTCGACGTGTTCTAGAGTCTGAGAAAACAAGGCAATAAAAACTTAGGATCAGAGCTTAGCTCTCGAGTCTTTAGGCTCGGATTAGAGTGTTGTATTTGTTTTCCATCCTTACACTACATAGAAAATTATGATTATTTTAAAATGCTCAGTTTTAAATAAAAAGTGAAGTATGATTTGTCTGGTTTACCTATTTTTTTTTTATAAAAAATTTCAATTCATTTACATTGTGTTTTATATATAAATAGATTTGGAATTCCTACCAGCTTCACGCTGATTATTATATATCATTAGAGACTCCCTATCGATGAGAGCCTCTTATTTCGTATGAGAAAAGAACGTTAAAATCTTCCTCTGGATACAATAAGTATACATAGCATTTATTTGATATCTTTCAGACAAAAAACAACAGAATCGAACGAGCTGAGGCCAGCCATCGTTGTTAAATATCGAAGTTCTCTATTACGTGTCTAGCGAAACTTGCTTACTCCAAAATCTCTTACAAAATCTTAGAATGTGTATCTAAGTACTTTTTTGATTTAAAATAGTTTTAATGGAAGTTATCTATCAGAGGATTTGCATTCTTTTTGAAGACTATAATTACTTAAAAAAAATTTCTTTCATTAAGCTTTTAATAACATTGTATTCTATTTACCTGCCCGTCTACAAGTTCAATGGTTGGTTACCATGACATTTGCAAATTTCCAAGAGAAATAAAAGTAGTTCCCAGAATCGAGTAGACAAGGATTTTAGCCCTCGTTTTTACTTGGGAGATCAACAAGTAAGCTATCATTAATTCCCTTCTCAATACAAAGTGTACACATTCGAAGAGAACATGTATTATTTCCTTTTCAAGGTCTGCATATTAAGTAACATTAATACCTCATTGCCCACGTCGTACAGCAAATCCTTTTATATATTCGACATCGTCTCTTTTCTTTAGACAAAATATGTTTGGTTACTATCAGCGCTTTGATCAACACATTCATTTTTTTCAGATTTCTTATATATCACACTTTTCTAAGTCATCATAAAAGACATAGGGAAAATATAATTTCATGTTCTGATGTCGAAGTAAAAATCGTGAATTCAAAAACAAAAAATATCATGATAAAAACAAAAACAAAAAATAATTACAAATTCTTAAGAATTACTTTCAAACGATAGTCTCAGAAATTTTCACTTCAAAATAAACTTGTCAATTAAAAATTCTTTTGGACCTCATTTGTAAAAATCAAACGTTTTAGTTACTTCAAACAATTTAAATGGTTGCAAAAATGATTACGGCATTGAATAACCAAAGAAGAGTTGACATGCTAAAAAACAAATCAACACACCTAAATCTAAAATCTTTCGGAAAAGTGAATGTTGGTTCGAATCTTACTTGCAGTTTATCAATAATTCCTCATCTTTGCTGTTTACTGACGGTCGTTGAACGACTCTCAGATAGTTTGCGATAAAAAGTAACTGAAATAAAGTTGAAAGAAACACGTATGGAAATTGATTATTTGTTCACTTGGTTCTTGGTTAAATTTCCTTCCATCACTAGTGTTGATTTTGATCAGAATTCTTATCTTTAATAATTAGTTATTTCTCGTATCACAATACACTCGGGACATTAATCCACGACAACAAAAAAATAGTGCAGATTGGAAATAATAAAGATGAATTATCTGTGAAATTCGAGCTCATTTTCTTTTTATTTTGAAGAAGTTTGGTTAAAGGCACAAGCTTCTCTTTCGATGAAAGCTCAAATCAAACCTATAAATTTAGCCTTTATTTTTTCCATCTCTCTCAGAGCTACATTGTTTTTTTACCCTATTAGAATTGATATCATTCTATATTTCTATTTTTAGATGAAGTATTGTAAAAGTTATGTAAATATTACTAAAATTTTCAGAATGCTTGTAGGATAAACGTAGGTTTTCGTGACCCGATGAAAACAACATATATATCTTATTAGAGCGATACATTTCAAAAAACTCCAACTTAAATAAAGTAATGCCCTGGCCAATTTGGAACAAATTAATAATAATGCGGGGTCTTCTGTGCAGAACATAATTATTTAGTAATCCAAATTCTCGATATAACAAATGTGACAACAAAATGTTAATTAGAATCCTTCACCCATTCCAAATAAGAGTATAAATAACATTATGGACCATTGTTACAAAGTGAACTCAACACGATAAAGGTTCATCTCGTATATCATTAAAATTCTCATTATATGCATATAATTCTTATTGTGTTTGTTTACAAAAGTTAACTAGAAAAGGATGTCAAGTTATAGCGATATTCGTTGAACAATACACTTCATCATCATCATCATGTCACGCCATCAGCACGGATATCCCTGACCTTTTCTCGCCACACTTCTCTATCGTTCACTGCTTACGTCAGGTCTTCAAGATTACATCTCGTATCGGCACAGAGCTGCTGTATGTAGGTTCTAGCTGATTGTCCTGCCTTTGCTTGCCCATGTGAAGGGGTCCACAGCAATCACTTAAAATGCTTTAACTTTTGAATGAAGCTATTTCCAGTCCAATTTGCAAATGAATGATAATTTTGTGAGGTTTGCAATCGTGCTGAATGTTATTCTTTAATCATCCAAATTTTCAATATAACAGAGATAACTATAAAATACAAATTAACATACTTCACTCCTTCCTAAATAGAAGAATTAATATAATCGTGGATCGCTGATACAATGATTGCTCAAAGGGTTCGCGAGCCATTAATCTTGAAGAAAATGTTCTTTTCTTTTTTCTTTTTTTTCATAAATCTATTTTAAAATTTGTTTCATTAAATAGGTGCTACATGCATGGCTTTTGAGATAAGCCTGAAGACCTCTTGTTCTTCATTTCGTTCTTCTAACACTTAATCTAAATCGACAGCATATAAAGGAAATGTAAAGTTTACTGCCAATCTCTCGTCTAAATATACCGTTTCAATTGTAGGCTGAAGCAAACTAATGTCTTCACCAGCTGTCATGAAATATACAGCAACTGACTGACACTTTGCATCTATCAAGTGTAGTATTCAATGTTTGCGCTTGTGATTCAATAGTTCATTGCGTTTTCCATCTTTCTTTCTCCCCCTCTCTCTCCCTATATATATATATATATATATATATATCTTTTTCTTTGCGCTTTATAACTTCTCTTTCTTTCTCTCTCTCTCTCTCTCTCTCTCTCTCTCTCTCTCTCTCTATCTTCTCCTCTCTCTTGCTCATTGCACCTTAGGACTTCTCTTTTTCTTTCTATAGTTCCTCGGACTTTTCATTTTTACTTTCTTTCTCTCCCTTTACAAATCGATCTTTCCATCTTTTCTCTCCCTTTCATTCATTGCCTTTCCATCATTTCCTAACCCTCCCTCTCCGTCTAGTTTATTGTGATTTCCATATTTCTCCCTCCCTCTCTTCTCCCACTCACGTTCTATATCACTCTCTCTTACTTTCCTTCACTCTCTCTCTGTCTCTCTCTCCGCCTCTCCCTCTATCTATTTCATTGCCTTTCTCTCTGTCTCTCGCCAGTTGGTTGCTCTTTTCACGTCTCTCTTTTCTCTCTTTCTCTAGTTCATTGCGGTTTCCTTCACTGTCTCTCCTCTTGTTTTGGGTATATTTATTTCCATTCCTTTTCTCGTCATCTCTATTTCATTCTCTTGTCTCTCTAGTTCATTATACTTTCCATATTATTTCTTTTTCCTTTCTTTTCCTTTCCACCACCACGACCACCACCACCATCATCTTCATTTTTTTCTCTTTATCTCTTGTCCATTGCACTTTCTATTTCGTTTTCCCCCTCTTTCACTTTCTAATTCATTGTGTTTTCCAATTATTTTTCTTTCTCTCTATTTCATTTTATTTTCTATATCCTCTCTCTTTCTTCTATCTCATCTCTCTCAATTTCGTTGTCCTTTCCATCTTCTTTCACTGTCTCCCTTAGGTCTTGTTCTTTCAATTTCCGTCTCTTCTCTTTCCCTCTCGTATATTGCACTTTTAATATACTTTTTCTCTTTCTATTGCATTTCGCATCTTCTCTCTCTCTCTCTCTCTCTCTCTCTCTCTCTCTCTATCTATCTATCTATCTCTATCTATCTCTATCTCTTTCTCGCTATCTAGTTCATTGTCTTTTCTATTTTCTCTTCCCCGCTCTGCAAATGATTTATTCCGATTGTAAGACTTTTCACTTATTGAAGTGATTTTAGTTTTGGTTGAATCGTTGAAAAGTCTCTCGCTGTTGCAAAGTGTTTCAAACATTTTCTTTTAGCATATCAATATTGATTTCTAGCATTTACGATGTCAAATATGAAAACTATAAAAAGTTCTCATCGTCATAAAAAAAACATGATTAATTTATTTTTATTTGACGATCTTGAGGAAAATGTGGGGAAAGAGAAAAGTTTCTATGTTGACATTGTCTGAGTGCATAGATACCTCCATTACTTCATTTACAAAAATGTATGACTGGATTTGTTTTTATAATGATATGCGCTTAAAGGCAGCAGAAGGCGACTCTCAAGCTTGATTTCAATTCACTTCCTATTTGTAAAATTCATGTAATAAGAAAAACAACAGAAATTATTTCATAATTATTTCAGAATTTTAATGTTTACTAAAAAGGTTACACGGTGTTGTATGGATGAAGAGAATAACATAAGATATAATAGGTTATTTTTTTAAATGAAAACCTTTCTAAATATTGAAAAACATTTTAGTTTTAATGTATTCTTTATTTTACGATTCAGGATAGATTTTCGGCAAGAATTAGTGTCGCTTTTCAAAATCTTTATAATGACGTAAAAATTAGTCCACCGACAATTTCTAAGAAATATAAAAATTTCTAATAATATCAGTCCAAATTTCTGAAAAGTTATCTACATTACAAAGACGTCTCAGATTATTGTTTTCATTTTAGCTATTGTATTAACAACATTTCGTCCGCAGCACTCTCCTGCCTTCTTTAGGTGTCTTTTGTGGTTAACGTTCAGGGAATTTCAAACATATTTCCGAGGGTAGACTTCATATCTTGTAAAATCTTGAATCGATTATTTCTTCCAAGTAATATTGTTTTGATTTCCGCTGAACCTGGGCTTAGGCATTGATCTTATGTTTTCCGGGTAGACTTTAAGTAAAACTTCTTAACCAACGCTTTCATTTCCTGTGCTATTGTCCTACGAGACAATGCAGAAACCATTTTTAAGAAACTTAGGCCAAATATAATTTTTTCAGACTCTTCAACCAGACCGTATTTTTTCCAGGTGTGTTTTCAACTAATTATAATACACATTCTATTAAAAGGAAGTGATTCGACATCGAGATTAACGATCATATGCATTGAATTCCTTTTTATACACAGTAGCATTATGCCTGGGAGCAACATTCAGCAAAAAATGGTGCTGTTTCTTATCTGCAGAAATGGTAATAGATGTGATTCTAAGAGAGCAAAGTATCTATCTCTTTGAATGGAATGAGACATTATTCCAAGAGAGCTAAATTATCTATCTCTTTTTCAATGGTAAAAGATGTGATTTCAAGAGAGCAAACAATCTATCTCTTTTTCAGTGGTAATAGAAGTGATTCCAAGAGAGCCAATTATCATTTTTTTGGATGGTAATTGATGTGATTCCTGGAGAGCCAATTACCTACCTTTTTTGAATGGTAATAGATATGATTCCAAAAGAGCCAATTATCAATTTTTTTGAATGGTAATCGATGTGATTCATGGAGAGCCAATTACCTACCTTTGGAATGGTAATAGATGTGATTCCAAGAGAGCCAATTATCAATCTGTTTGAATTGTAATAGATTTGATTCCAAGAGAGCCAAGTATCTATCTTTTTGAATGGTAATATGGTAATAAATGTGATGCCAAGAGAGCCAATTATCTGTCTTTTGAATGGTAATAGATGTGATTCCAAGAGAGTCAAGTATCTATCTGTTTCAATGGTAACAGATGTGATTCCAAGAGAGCCAAATATCTATCTTTTTCAATGGTAACAGATGTGATTCCAAGAGAGTCAAATATCTATCTTTTTTAATGGTAACAGATGTGATTCCAAGAGAGCCAAATATCTATCTTTTTCAATGGTAACAGATGTGATTCCAAGAGAGCCAAATATCTATCTGTTTCAATGGTAACAGATGTGATTCCAAGAGAGCCAAATATCTATCTTTTTCAATGGTAACAGATGTGATTCCAAGAGAGCCAAATATCTATCTTTTTCAATGGTAACAGATATGATTCCAAGAGAGCCAAATGTCTTTCTTTTTTAATGGTAACAGATGGGATTCCAAGAGAGCCAAATATCTATCTTTTTTAATGGTAACAGATGTGATTCCAAGAGAGTCAAATATCTATCTTTTTTAATGGTAATACATGTGATTTCATTAGAGCCAAGAATCTATCTCTTTTTCAGGGGCAATAGATATGATTCCAAAAGAGCCAAGTATCTATTTGTTTGAATGGTAATGGAAATAATTACAAGAGGGCCAAGTACCTATTCGAATTCATAATAGATTTTGTTTGCAGAAAATACCATCATCCTCGGTAACCCCTAGAAAAGTATCTCTAGAATATAAGATGTATGACAACTTATTTAATATAGCCACTCACATCTTCCTAGACTAAAGAAAGCTCAAATAATTTCTTGAGCAGAGAAAATGATGCCTTTAATTTCGGGTGTGTGAGCAAAAAGCGTCCTTTGTTGAAAATCTTTGTGAAAGCTAATGATGATTTATTTGGTGAGGTTTGCTAAGACGTTGTATCTTCAGAACAGGAGGAGAAAAAAGATTTTCTTAAACTTGGTGAACACTTTAACAAACATCCAAATATTTTATGTCTTCACTTGCTGACATATTTCATTATGATTCTTAATTTCATGTTTCTGTTCACTAATGGCCCCGCTTTAAGCATCAGGGAGTTGCTTGGGACCGCTGACTCTGAAAATGGTTTTGCCAGAAATGGGTTGACCAGATTGTAAATTGAGGTTGAAGAACAAGTCACTTTGAAATCATCGGTTCCTATTAGATGACGGAAGTAAAGCAACGATGGACCTGCCCCTTACTTCAATGGGTGACCGCGAAGGAATAATAGGTACTATCTGCAAACTAAAACCTGCTTACGAGACTAAGAAAAGCTGAGTATAATCTAAGTTTGTAAGACTAATATGCTTTTCTGAACTGGAGTGGAAATATTCACTAAAGAGAATAGAAAAACGGAAATCTTTTGTAAATTCAATTAAATAAAAAAATAGCAGGGGTTTCAATATTCTGTAAAATTACCAATAATCTTTTAAGCCTATGGATGAGAGTGTATCTGGGTAGATAGATGAATACCAACAATTTGGTATTGATAACAGAAATATATTCCCCATTCTATCCTACCACTATAAGTCTGTTAAAGATAACCTTTGTAACAGGAATCCCATTTGTATAGTGGACTTCTTTATTCCAGAAGAGGAAAGGTTTAGCAATTCTCTGGTGGAATCCGTTGACAGCGATGCACTTCTCGCCATCTTCCATTATTATTATTATTATTCTCAAGGTGAAAATAATCTCAATTTACTAAATAGTATAATCTATCTTGTAACGATTAAATGATTAAAACAGGCAAATGTATAAGGAAGAATGGAATGAACTACACAGGAAATTCAAAAGCCATGTCAAAAATGAATAAATAGTGCTCCCCGAGTCCGATAATAGCCTCTACATTTTTATATACATTTCATACTTTGAATGTAACGGTTATTTTGGGACAGAGACAGAATTTTGTGGATTTCATATGACAAAATAATTCCGATCAATTACTACAGACAAGATGAATGGATTACTTGTTATTCTGAATCATAGGTTAAAAGCAGTTTTTCGAAAAGCTGTCAAACTTTAGATTGATTGTGTTACAATGTAATTTATTTATTGGATAGTCGATTGAGAAAAGACCTTTTTGTTTTTAGTAGATGAGCCAACCAGAAATGATGTGCGACCTTTGAATTTGTACGAGGGTTGATTGATATATAAGGTCTTCCAATGAGTGGCGTCACTAAAAGGGAAAACAGAAACGTCTGAACCTGTATTCCGTCGGACATAAAGTCGTGTTTGAATGTGCTGAGTGTCAACTTCCTTTGAAACGACATATGGTGATGGCGTTTGTTAATCATGAGTACTACGTTTAGAATACTCATGAAGCAGATATAAGCGATAGAATTCTTGGCACTTAATCTTTGGGTCATTGTTTTGAATCCGAATAAAAGAAGCAACTTATAGAATATAGTCACAAGAATTCTCTGAGAGTAAAGAAATTCCAAAGAATTACTTAGGTACAGAAAATGATGCTTAAATTTAGAGAGAAGCAAAGGGGGTTATTTGCAGGAAAATTTCGCTTGTTGTGATACATCTGTAATTTGGCACCATCAAATACTTCTAGTTGTTACCACAATTAAAAGTGGCATTAAAAAGGAATTTCCTTTTGATCTGATGTCTAAGATGAATTTGTTTTGTGAAGGTGGATAAAAAGCCGATAATTTGTGCATGAACGAAATGAAACGAATTTCAAATAAATATTTGATTTTTCATTTTCCAGACTTGGAGAGGTAGTGATATACTAATTAGTTATAATTGGTTTTCTAAGCCTTTAAATATTTTTAATGCTGGGTAACCGTTGAGATTAAATTGATTTCGTCTCAACGCTATACCTATCAGCAAAGAAGATCTAAGGGGATAGGCATTTACTTCTTGTAACGATTATCAAATGAGTGGGTAAATATTCCGAAACATCCTTTTACAGCGATCGGGATAGTAAGAGGTCGAGAGACACAGATCCCACCGAAAAAACAATCTGGTTTAGATCTCCTCTTATAACTCAAAACCTTTCCGGTTATAATAACTTTAACAATCTATGAAAGTGTGGTTAAAATCGAGACAAAAATAGCGGACATTTAGCGATGCGAACAGACATTTGGTGAATTATAATATTTATTACTTTATTTACTCTTTATTTTGCTGCCTATATGAGAATTGACATTCATAAAAGTTGAGCTTTTTGTATATATATATATATATATATATATATATATATATATATATATATAGGCCATTTGTTTGTTCACCCGAATCTGTCATGCTGAAATGAATTTAATTATATAGAATTAATGACTTAGAATTGGTGTGATTTAAAACTGGATTGAGGTAGAGTCAGAGTTCACCGATATAACTATGTGGCCATGCGAACACTTAGAAAGAGGCGTGATAAAAATAGACACTAATTTCTACGTTGTGTTGCTTTAAACCTTTTAATTAAGTGTCAGTATATAATTATCTGGACGAATCCGATTGATTATTTTTTCAACTGAATTCTTTGCTAATGTGGAATTTATTAAAGAGAAATAATTTTACAATGGATTTTAAAAGTGGATGTATAATTTTCCGTCTCAATGAATAATTTTCTTTAAAATAAATTCTTGTCTTGATTGATCGATTGACTGATTGATTTTAAAGGCATATCAGTCCGTCTTAGATTATTTTATGCCTTGAGGTTAGGGAGCGGCACACTCTGGAAGTTCATGTTTTCTTTTTGTGGAGTTATTTCTTAAAAGTTTTTTTTTTACAATGAAGTAAGACTTGTTTTAAATCTATTTAACTCATAGATAACACTCTAATCGCTACTTTGGATCAGAATGCATCTGTTAACAATGGTAATGAAAAGGTGTTAATCACTTACCAGATTTCCAGAACTGACGCTTCAGCAAATGAAGTTTTCTATTATACCCAGGATACACTTTTTTGGATGATGTATTATTCCATAGCAGAGGATATGCTTCATAATCGAATAAGGTTTTAAAGAAGAAAATCATACGCTTAGAAGATTTCGAAAAAAGATGACAAAGCAACAATAAACTACATTTTTAGGTTCATCTCAGCCATCATATGTATTTTTTTGTTTAGATTGACCAACCAAGAAATTTACTCAGAGGTTACAAATTCATTTTTCAGTAACGCGTCGATTTTCATTGCTGTTAAATTTGGTTGTAAAATGTTTTTAGAAGATGGACATCAGATTATCTAAATAATTCTACAGATAAATTTTCATATAGAACTTCGCTTTTCGAAATAAGTTTGATTATTTAAATATTGAATTCAAATAATTCAATTTTTATTGGATAATTTTTTTCAAAAAATAGCGAGCAGTTTTTTAGATATATTTTTACGATTAAAATTTTGTATGGAAATTCCACAAACAAGTTCGCCGATTGAAGCTGTTTTGAATTAATTGAAGTAATTTAAATTTTCTAAGTTTTTTTTAGATAAAGACAGTAGAATTATAAGCTGTATAACAGATACTTAGTTAAATAAAACCACAATTTTTACCAGTGCTATGCTAGTTTATATATATATATATATATATATATATATGTGTGTGTGTGTGTGTGTGTGTGTGTGTGTGTGTGTGTGTGTGTGTGTACTTTGCGTAACGAAGTGACAATTTTCTATTTTGTTAAAAAACTAAAAGTTGGAATTTAGAAAAATATATGCACGTTATATGCACGTGCAGTGAATAGTATATATAAACTGGCGCCATTTGCATGAATAAAACGATACTTCAGTGTTCCAGGTTATTAACGAGGGACAATATAATCGTGGAATTATGGGTCGCAAATGTGACTCGACCGCTTCTGATAAATCTATTATAACATTTGATGTTGCATAAGGTCAATCAACATATTATCCAAAATAATACGATGATATCACCAAACTATAAAAGATTTGGGGCAGCTCCGATAAGGGTCACTCGAGGTTGTTTCTCAACATCCTCTAGAACAAATTAAACGTGAATCCAGACCTGACCAGCAGAGAACATTTCAGGTGCTTTAAAGAAACAACTGTGTTCAGAACTGTTCGATGTCATTTTCTGAAAAATGGTCGGGACATCAGTGAGAACAGAGACAACATTTCCATTGACAGAAATTCACGTACAAAAGCATTGAAATGGGAAGAAGAAAACATAAATGTTGACTTCTTGAAGGTTTTATTCACGAAGGAATTTCGTGCAACCACTGATGATCTTGATGGTTGAAGCAAAGGATATTTCGTAAATGGATGAAATCGTCATCAACAAAGAAGAGGAGGAGGTATCATGATTTGGGCAGGTATTAGTGGAGGTATCATGGTTAGTCTGAAGAAAGTGGCTGACTGCATTAAAATACCTTCCTAAGAAAGCACCTTGAACCTTCGTGAAAAAAGCAAAGGATCACCTTCAGAAGAACCATCATATTGATGCAAAAAAATGCTCCTTCACATGCAGCGCAAAAAACAACGGAGTATCTGTAACAATTAGGTTTTTGTAAAACTCGAGAAATGAACTGGCCGGTACATTCTCCAGACTTAAACCCAATCGAAAACTTGTGGGGCAATCTGAAACGTCAAGTTTAAGAGAATGGACGCCAATTTAGAAGCAAAGACTCATAGTAGGCAATAGTATCACGTGATATCACATCAGAGAAGATCCAGAAATTGACATGCACCATCGACCAACGTCTTATCCGAGTCATTTCAATAAAAAGATCTCATTGACATAATTAACCAGCTCGACTATCATTTTTGAACACTCTTGTTGATTTCTATTTATTTCATGTATATATCCATAACAATTTGTATATGAAGCAATTAAAGTGTCATTTTCTTGTTTACACGAGTTTTAATTACACTTCGCTAATAATTTGCAACAGTTATAATTTAAGTAAAATAAATAAATGACCATAATTTCTGTGTATTTTGTGGAAACGAACATTTTCTACATAGGACATGCATATAACTGTTGCCATTATTCTGTGAAAATTTCGATGAATTCTAACTTGGAAGATTGTCACCTCGTTAATAACTCGTTGTGAAGTACACACACACACACACACACACACACACACACACACACACACACACACACACACACACACACACACATATATATATATATATATATATATATATATATATATATATATGAACAAGGCAACATGTATCTTTATCAATTTTCTTCCTAATTTTTCTGCTATATAATAGAACTTTTTCCTCGTCGTTTTCTATCTGAAAAGAATAAAATAGATTTCTTCAAACGTTACATTCACTAGAGAGGTTCTTGTCACAATTGAAACTGACATCTGATTGTTCTGTGCTCAGTGAACAAACACTTTTGTATCTAAAATCGTATCGCCCTAGAAATGCTCCTCCTGAAAGGCCGGTATCAATTCGATCTAAACATCTTTGCAGACGTCAAGCTGGAGCATTTTTGTTAGATTCACTTATATCAACTTCCAGTTAAATGATCAAGCGCACTAGCTTACTGGCCTACAAGCATTAAAAAAAACTTAACGTGCCTTAACAAATGATTTGATAATAAAAGCTGCCAGCGGCCTAAATTATGCAAAATGTTTTAGGAAATTCGATGGAAGCTCCGACAGTTAAGCCTCCTATATATTTCCACGGAAATTATAATCGGATTATTGCAATACTGTTTTGCATATATGAAAGGCACTCCGAAAGTAACGCTTCTTAATTATTTACACAGAAACTACAGTAGATTCACGAAGGACAAGAACACCATCTGATGTATCAAATTTTCAGCTACTAAACACCGTTTTCATTCATGGTCACCATAGTTAGCTCTGAATTTTCGTAAGCGAGGGACAAAAAAGCCGATGGTGATAATCTTGTAGAAAAATAGTATTTTGCGGCTAAAAGTTTTTTTTCTATACAATGATATTATTGCGCTCTCTTTATCTGTTTCAATTTCCGTGAAAATAATTAAAAAATTACTTTCAGATCACCTCTCGAATATCGACAAAATAAGACTGCAATAATCCGATTGCATGATGCAAATGGATACGATTTCACCTAAATCATCGAATGTATATTTTTAAAGCATTTACCTAAAAATGAACCGAGAAAGAATGGGAGTAAATATAAATGAAAAATATTTGAACTATTTTTAAGGAAATACGTAGTGTGTGCAACATGTAATGAAACGATGATGAAGGAAAAATCAATTGATTTTCATAGTAAACAAAAGTATTTATTTTATACAAAAAGAGGCTGATGGAGCTATGAGAATTCAATTTACATTTTTGTATTTTTGTCCAATCAGTGCCTTCGAATAGAACGCTGATCAGCTTTGATCTTTGCAAACAATATTCGTTTTGTCTCTCGAATTTTGTTGAATCCAAATCCTAAATAGTTTGGGAATATTTCCCCTGCCTCCCCCAGATTAGGAAAGACAAGTTTTTAAAACCAATTAAAATCGTAGATAGACAAATCTACTTTTGATTCTATTGTCGAGCCTTCCTAATTCTTTAAAATAAACGACAAAATAAGTTTGTCTTGTTTTCAGTAAAGATGACATCTGCAACCTTTTTATTGAACCCTCATCGTTCGTGTTTATTTCATTGAGAAAATTTTATTACTTTTCGGCATTTAAAAATTCAATTCCTCGCAATTTATTGAGGATCAACATCGTTTAACAACTTCCACCAGCAAAGTATTATTTCTTTTCTTTGTTGACATTTGAGCAGCACATATTCATAGTAATATAAACTTCCTTGCCTACTGATAGACAATCGCGTTAAAACATACTTTGCCCAGTCGGTAGGGGCTATAGAATACACCGGCTACTCCTCTGCAGAGCGGTAAGAACCCCCGCCAAATGAGTGTCCTGAAAATGACACTAAACAATTTTATGGTGAAGTTACACTAAGGCTGGAGCTTTGGGGAATGCGGAATACCCCTTCATTGTTAAGGCTCCCAGGTCCACTCTGGCCGGAAAAGTAGCACCTGATAGGGTCCTATCTATGGGTTAAATAGAACTAACTGCATACTTATGATAAACTGAATAGCTTGAAATAGAAATGTTCTTGACTATTAAACCGAACTTTCATTCAAACTACGTGCTTATGCAAAACTGAATTGTTTGAAATGGAACTGTTTTTGACATTGAAACTATACTAACACTAAACTGAGTTGTTTAATATAGAACTGTTTTGACATTTAACTGTACAAAGAAAACCTGTACTTATACTAGACTGAATTAGCTGAATTAGAACTGTTTGATTAAAAAATAAACCGTCTACTTACATTAAACTGAATTGTTTAATATAGAATTATTTTGACATTTAACTGTGTGTGGGCAAAATCTGTACTTATACTAAACTGAATTAGCTGGATTAGAACTGCTTGACTAAGCTGAATAGCTTGAAATAGAAATGTTTTTCACAATTAAACTGTACTTACATTTAAACTGCATACTTATCCTAAACTGAATTGTTTGAAATAGAACTATTTTCATAAAAATGGATTTGGCGTTAAATAAGTTACAAAGGTTGATATGCCTTAAAACATAAACAACCAACTAACTAAAACATGCTTCCACACACACACACACACACACACACACACACACACACACACACACACACACACACACACACACACACACACACACACACACACACACCAGAAGATATATGATCTAGTTGAAGCAAAAAAAACCTGCTATATAAATGCACCGAACTATTATCTTTTTAATGCAAATAATGAGACATTACGTTACATTAACAAATATTACCTTTTCTTATTAAGAAAAGAGAATTTGTAACTTTTGTTTTCCAGCCAATTTATTTAGTCAAGTAAAAAACAAAATAAAATCTGTTAAATTTGTAAAATTGTGATTTATTAATTTTACACATTTTCATTTTCAGATGTCTAGACGTCAAGATACCTGTTTAGACGAGACAGTGTCAATTCTTGATTTTTATTCATTTTGAGTGCAGCACTCTCCATACACTCCAGACTTAGATTTATGTCATGTTTCCTTGTTTCATAAAAAGCCTTCAGCTACTGTAAAATCGTCTAGCGATACTGGATAGCCCAGGCATTAAACCTAACCCGAACTCCAGCCCAGGCTGCTCATAAATAACTTTAGTAGCCAACCACCATCACCCAAGCAAACCATCACCTCACTTTTCGAGAAGAGCCTGAGAGTCAAAATGGAGAAAAAATGGCAAGTTTCAAAAACTGCAGGGCTACAACGGAACCAGCCACTTCCCTGACTTTCGTTACATCCGCTATAGTTAGGATACCTATCTTGTAGAGATCTAATCAGTTATCAACGAGTTTGCACTCACGAAGGCTTTCATAAATATTCGCTCGCGAAGCGAAAGTCATTTGATGGAGATTCTTTATCAAAAGCAAGATTTGAGAAAGTTGGGTACTTTTCAAGAAAAAACAGAATATCAAAAGAGGAATTTCAGAAGTGCTTTACATAATGGGAAACTCATTGGAATAAGTGTGTTGAATGCCAAAAGGACTATTTTAAAGAAAATTAACACTTTTTTTCATTCCTGCTCCAGTCTCGATACTTCTTCATCACACTTCGGAATATCGACATTAGAATTATAAGATAATTAATGTAACAATATCCTGTCGGTGGTGGGGGGGTTCATTAAGATGAAGATCAAGCTACGTCTGCAGCCGCCTCTGAGCGATCCTCGAGGCCAAAGGCGATTTTCTTTTTTTCTTAGTTAAACATTATTTTTCTTGAATATTTTTCTAGTTCTTTATATTCTGATTTGTTCTTAATTACCTGGCGCACATTTTGCATAATAACTATATTTAGTATTATACGTATAGTTATGAAATGTGAAAATGAAAATAAAAATGATATATAATCCAGACAGAATAATACAGTAATTAAGGTAAAGGCCTAAGGAATAACTAACTGATAAACAGAGATTAACATGGAAAATAAAGCCGACAAATTTAGGATATACCACAAAATTAGTAAAAGGGAGGATAACAGTTGGCACAACAGATTAATGTTATGGTGCCCAATGTATTACAAGCGAATTACAAAAAAAGATTTGATGGAAGGTAGAGAATTGAAATTGTGTATTTCGCTGGTGAAACTAAGCTGCAAAATTGTGTTTTGCAAAAAATGCTCTAACATCGCAAGTGGATTTTACTGGAGTTTGTTCTTGCACAGAACTCAAAGCCGTAGGTTCGTTGTTACCGTCTGGGTGGCAAAAAGAACTGGACAAGCCGGTCATATTATTATGTGTTCCTACTTTGATTCACATGTTAATCACTCAAATATTCAAGTGTTTTAATTAAATTCAGCCAGCTTTAAAGAAAGAGGAAAATATTATTTTCTCATTCCTTTTCATATGGAAGCCCAGAGAAGTCCAAAAAGGCTAAAGGCTCTTAAAGTGCACTCATCAGTTTCTGTATTTTGTTTGCAACTCCCAAATCTAAATAAAAAAAACTCAGTTTTCTCCCTTAGCTCACCTGTTCATAATGACCCTTTGAAATCTATATTGTTATTAACCTTCTTTTCATGTTTTGACTCTCATATCTTTGCCACAATCATCAAAACATGCCAATCATTAGACAGGTGTTGAAATGAGCCAAATATACCGAGTATTCCCACTCACTATGATAGAGTTATTATGGAAATAATTGGGGATGGTTTTTATCCAACACTTAACTCAAAATAGCTTCTTCTTCTTATTATTTGTTATTGTAGTAGTAGTAGTAGCAGTAGTAGTAGTAGTAGTCCAATTAAATTAATTTTTGATTCAGCAAATGAGATTTTAAGTGGTTACTATCAACTTTCAATCGATAAAATAGTAATAGGTTATCGCCTTTTTATGTTCTTGGGTTTGAATTAATATTTGATGAAGAATACAATCAATATTGCGTTTTGCAGATTCTTTCTCTAATTTCTCAGAAAGATGTCAACATTCAAGATGATGTAATTGAGTAATCAAATTGGAGTGACTCTAAACATTGTCTGGGATAAAATTGCTTGTCCCGGATTGAGCAAATGAATGTAGAGGAATAATTAGCAACAGCATCTCATTACATAAAAATTGAATGCTTAATTTGTTATTTAGTTGATTTACCAACTGACAGTCAAATCACGATAAAAGTCCCGGTTTCCACCAGCTTACCGAATTTAAGCAGCGATAACTCTGCTCAGTATTTATATAAGTGACCCATTGGTAACTATAGGTTCTTTAAGCAACCTGAGGCCTGTGAGATTAACTAAGCAAAGCTTAATAAAGAACATCTAGCGTTTGTCATTAGACAAGACTCCTTACATTAGTTTCAATTTTCTATGATAAAAAGTCCAATTCTTTTACTCTGCCATCGCAGATCATTGGTAAGAGTAAAGTAGAGATGTTAGCGTTTTTGAATTCAGAGAAACGAAGATGTATTTCAGAATTATGAACCCCGAGATTTTATAAATTCTATGTCTTTCTATGGCGTTTCTTTCGTCAAAAATTTAAATTCTTATTTTCCCATATTCATGGCGTGGGAAAGATTACAAGATGTGCAAACTGTGATATTGCTCTTACACTGCATAGGACTGGAAGGTAGTCGGAGAAAGGTTGAGGAGACGAAGAGGTTGTCACTTAATCTTAATGCAACCCCCCCCCCAAAAAAAAACCCCGAGTACGTTGTAGGAAAAAACCGAGTACGTTGTAGGAAAAAACCGTTGACGTTTATTTTGGACGGTAATTTTTTTTTTTTTGGGATGTTACAAATTATTTTTGGATGTTAGAAGTTCTTTTGGGTCCATAAACGGGAAGATTGAGATGTTTTTCTTCAGTCAGAGGAGAAAAGATTCATTTTTTTTACAAAAAACAGAGGAGGTACAAAATCGTCAAATGCACATCTGTTGCCCTTAAAAACTTCTTTTTTAATTATTAGTCAATTGTCCATAGCCCTCAACCAGAAATCATTCGACTCCGACATGTTGTTTCTTATAGATTCCCATGGTCGGAGAGTGAACATTGACCTCCTACCTGACAATCAATCCAACATGAATGTTCGCCACATCCCTTTGGTTCCCAGAGACCCCATTACATCGTAGCACACTAATGGTGTTTTAATAGCCAGAATATATGCTTCAAATTACATAATAATAATTACACAATTTTTATTTATGAATGAGCCTTTTGTTCATAAACTTCCTAAAATGATATAAAATTGATAAATCTCTTTTCTGTTGTGTAGAGTAATCTTTGACAGAAACAGTTGGTATTTCCAGTGCAATTTGTAGCTATTCAGTGAAATAATTTAATTGACAACAAACATAAAATAGACTTTGTTTGGAAAAAATAAGAAAAAAGTAAGATAGGATTTTTGACGTTTTCCTTTTTGTCTTGCTGTATCTACAATCCAAGTCTCAACCTCTTAATTGATGGAGGTGGCTACTTTAACTAGTTTTATCACGATTTAATGAAGAAAAAATTTCCTATGTTACTATGATGGGCGAAAAGTTATGGAATATTTAGGTACGCGTTCGTTTGTATATCAAGTGACAGAAGCAGTTCAAGTCGTGAAAGAATCCGCTGTGGCTGGTAGTACTGTTGATACGTTGTGCTTTGCTTCATTCTGTTGTGTGATGAATATACAACAATTCAGGAAATTATGAGTTTGAACTGGGCCATGACGCCAGGGAAACAAGCAAAGACATTTGTTATGCGAAAGATAAAAACACAGTTAATCACTGTAGAGTAAGCAGATGGTTCAAGAAAGTTTGTTCGAGTTGAAAGAATCTCTATGAGCAGGCAAGGTCAAACAGGCATAAAAGCATGGATTCCGATGCCGTTCTTCAAGCCATTGCGTCAAATCTAACGAGAAGTATCTGGAGATTATCAGGCGAGCTCAGTATCTTACAGTCCAGTGTAACTCATCATCTTCACGACTACAGCAAAAGCATCTGGAGTCATCGAATTGAGGCTCATGTTATCAAAATATTGCAAAACACTTTTGACTCACCCTAGTAAAATAGAGTGATGGAGGAAAAAATAAAATTGAAAAATAAATAACGATAATCTTACTGAATTCATTTAAAATCAACCAAACCATTTAGACATTGGAATAAACACAAAAACAAAGTACAAAGCCATAAAATCAATATCTGTATGTTTTAAACTTTGTCTTTTTAAAAAATTTAAGTTAATTTAAAAGATTAAATAAAAAATGTTTTTATCAAACGGGGAAAATTCAGCATTTTATAAATGTAGATATACTTTACCATTTTTCCAACTACTCAAGATTCTAGAATGTGCTAAAAATGTTTTTTTTTTAATTTCAATTAGATATGTTCAAATGTTTCAAACGACATCTTTTTGGAAGGTGCATATCTAGACGCTGAAGACACACAATAAAACTGTTTTAATTTAAAAAAAAAATAAAAATGAAGTATAAATTTGCATGTGTCAAATAAAAATATCCGAATACAAAATGTATAGAAAAATTATGGAAACTGAAGTTTTAATCTTTTCAAAATGGAAACTTAAAATTCTCAATTTAAACGAAAATGTTTGCATAGCTGAGAAATAATAAGTTTAAGTAAGTTGTATTATATGTGAGTGGTAATGTTTGGACTGCTGCTGTCGTCGGGCCAATGATGAGAACTAATTCTCAGAACTATTGGTGAAATACTGGATTGTGCAGGTGAAAGATTTAATGGCATGAAGGATATCAAAAGATTTCGACGGTGTAGGTCAAATCTCCCTTATGAAAAATGGAATTTCAGATGTTCTTCTACTAAAAATAACAAAAAACAAAAAACAATGGAATAGATGTATTAATTGTCAAGAGGACTATTTTAAAGAAAATTGACGTTACATTTGTTGTTCATTTCTGTCTTGGTTAATACAGCCTCAGTTTCCGTAGTTTTTTTTAACATACCTCATTGAAAACACCATGTTACATAATATACTGGGTTTTTCATGAAGGGAATAAACGAAGGGTAGAATTTACACGAATATATTTTATGGCATAATATTGATCACGTAGTAACATTGTGCACAGACAGAATTCTATTTAGATTTTGAATTGATTGCTATATACACTTCTTTAATCTATTATATATTGCATAACAAAACTTAAGTAATGTGTCGTAAAGGTTATTTTTACAGATTGTCGCCAATACAAAAAAAAGTTTAAATTTCTCGAAATAATTTTTATTCCTAATGATTCAAATCTTTCTTTCTCTCCCTCTTTGTCTGTTTATCTTTCTTTCCCCGAGCCGAATTATCCTTCCGTTTCGTAAATTTCGAGTAATTATGGAAAAGATGCAAAAACAAAATATGAGTCTTGGAATTATCTCCCAATATGACAAACCCCCAGAAACAGGACAGGAAGTTGGGAAATCCACGATTTTCTGACTAATTCCGTTGTATTTTCAAATGAAAACGGTGATTTTAGAAACTTTGGGAACTTATGAATGGTACCCGATTTATTTGTTTCCTCGAATTTAGCCAACCGGAAGAAACGCGTCAATCTCAGAGGAATTATGATTATTAATATGACGACATCAATCATTTCTAATAATGGTCCCGGAACAAACGAAGTCGAGAATAGCCGGTGGTGTTCTTTTCCGTTGATTACGTGATAAGCACAATATAGTCTATGTTCTCAAATGCCTCTTCAATTCTACCTTTCGTTAATTCATTTTATCTATCTCACTGAATAAAGTGTTGATTTAATGCAAATTATTGATAAGGTTATTGCATTTCTAGAATCAATGACACCGCTCGATACTGCTCGTGTTGTCAATAAATGTAGTTCACACCTAAGTAAATATCTAACAAGATTACAATGATCAAATTACCGGCATTTCTTTCACGACCAAATGTACTGACCATCTTGAGAAACGATAGAGTCCAAAGCCTTAAACATATAAATATCGATCTTATGGTTTTGTACACTGTTTTCGAGTGTAATTTGAAGTTAAAAAACCCAAGTAAACGGATATTGTTTTTGAAAGTGATAAAGAACAGTTGTTCAAATCAGGAAACCTTCCTTACTATACGTACCAAGTAAACCAGTACTGCCTGTCTCATTTTAGTCGGATAAGAGATAGATATAATCAAGTAAGTACCATTGTTCTTGTAGATACTATGAAGAGAATTACCGTATTTTTTTATGAAATGTATAACGTGCACTCCAATTTCAGATGAAAATTTCAATAAAAAGAATTAAGTACTGTCTGAGATAAAAGGTCATCAGATATGGCCAAATCTAGTTAAATTACACATCATTTTTTTTTTGGTGGGGGGAGATGAAAAAGTGCATCTCAGTCACCTCTTAGATTGAAATAAAATGTCCGATTTTCATTGCTTTAGTATATTTTTCTGTTAACGCGGAGATTTGTAAGTCAATTCACGACTCTGTATAGCCTTCTAGAAGTGCTTGATTACTTTCGATCTTTGCTTTTCAGGGTATCGAAAAAAGTTGAATAAACATGAATTTCATCTCATGATAAACTTAGTCATTTCACTGCTGAAACTACTAGCAATCTCAACGTCCAGAAATAAAAAATTCAGTTAAGTTTACGAATAGAGATGGGTGTAATCCATACAAGAGTTAGAAGACATTTCGCACAAATCGGTAAAGGGAAGAAAATACAGAAATCGGTAACTCGTGGATGAAAAACAACACCTTGCATGAAATTTGTTTGTTCGTTTCAGAAATGGCCGTTTTTCTTTCTTTTTTTAATCTAGTGGTTATCATTAATGAAACGTGCTTTTCGTATTAAAGAAACTGGACTTTGGGTCCACAAACTTTCTCTACACACATCATTTTGAAAACCAAATCTTTAGCTAACAAAATCTCTTCGGGTCGTTTGGTCGTGTTTCAATGGATTAATTCGTTGCATCCTATTTCAATCTGGTCGAATCATCATGGGGTGAAGTCTAATAGTCGGGATTTGGAAATAAGGTAACAAATGTTTCACAAATTTTGAGCGGGAGTAGTGGACTAGGGGAAGGGCTTATGAGAACCAAAAACTGATACAGTAAGGCATTGAGATCCTGATCCTCTGCCTGTTTATATCCTCAACCCAAAACTATTTTCCTGTGATTTTTATGTATATGAACGCCAGCAATTTTAGACTAAGAGAGACCAGTTCGAAAATGTCTTCTTAAACATACTGCCCAGGTTCAAATAACGACGAAAATTATTGCTATTTTGAAATGGCAAATAAGACAATAAATAAGCGAATAGAATATAAGCGTATAGAAAATGAATTTTTTCATTTGTGTCAATAAAATAGCAAAACAGTCACTTACATTCGATTGTCTGAATTGAGTAATAAATTCGAATGTGATTTGAAAGAAAATGACTTAACATAGCTTTTGATGGTGTGTTTGATGGTATTTGTGTAATTTCCCAAAGGAAAAAGAACAAATATTTAATAACAGTAGAGAAAAATAAATCTTAAAATATGTCTGATCTTATAAGAAATACGTAAAATCAGAGCATCAAAATGACACGATAACGGTTGTCGAATATCTCCCTGTTGGGGTGAGAGAGGCTCTAGATGTTTATTTTGACCACAAACTTGTTTCTAACTAAATTTCTTATTATATTTCTATACATAAAACTGTTGTATATGCCAGTTTGATTGTTTATCAGGGTAAAAGTTTTGACACTAAAACATTCGTTTTTTCACGCCTCCTACATATTTCTAAGGGTCAGTTGTTATTTACTAAGCTTAGCTTAGTTTAACATAAGGTCAAAAATTTGGAGCGCAAACTGAGAATTGAAATCACAAATATTATCGTATTACCTCTGCTCGTTAATTATTTATTAAGTTTAGCTTAGTCTTGGCAAAAGGCCAGAAGTATGGGACACCCAATGAGAATCTAACTAATTGAAAATAGTCTAACCATTGTAGTATGTGTGTTGCGTTTAATGTGACAGAAGTTATGAAAAGAGAAACAAAGAAAGAGAAAAAGTTACATTACTTTTTATATACATCTAGTGTGGTTGTCGTAAAAAATGATGGAATTGCTTACACGAGCATTTTCAACTCGGATAAGGCTGTGTGCTTTTTGTTTAAAATATCGCTTCTGGTCACTTCTTTTTAGAATTTTCTTCAGGCTATATGCATGTTACTCTAACTTGTTCATCATTTCATGACCGCTGTTGTTATTATTATATGACGATAAAAATTATCGCTGAATACACAGACTATTTAATGTATATAGATTTAACCTTCAGTTTGCACCTGTCATTAGTGATGTTCGCTCGGCTGAATAATTACGAATCCATTGTGGTTATGTCCTGCTTCCATCTTTGCAGAACAATAAGATAAGATAAACGTCATGGTTATTTGCTGTGATTTGTAGAAACTTGTCAGTAATTAATGTTTTATCATCGTTTTCCAATTGTGAGGGTGATGCATTTTGGTAAAGTGCTATTTCTTCAAAGGATTTAAACTGAATCGAGTTAAACAGCCTTCATATTGTCTTTTGGATATTTTAACCCAATGGTCTATTTATAAAACTAGCAGTACTTATCCGAGTTTTAAGATGGCCATTGATGTTCAAAATCTAAAGAATATGACTGACCAATGAAGACCCCAAAAGACAAATATGAACATACCGTATGTAGTTGCGTACGATGCGACTTTCTGCGACCTAATTTTAGCCTGCTATTGGGGGAGGGATTGTACCATTCCCGAGATACAAAATTTGTGTTGGCTTACGCCAACTGGAACACCTACCATTTTAAGTTACAAAAGCCAACAAATAATCCAGATAGTACTGAATGGTATGCGAGTATATACGGCTAATTCTCCCTCCCTAGCATATTATTGCTATCTTTCGTTTAACGTTTTATTGGTATAACAAGTAGTTTCATTTTGAGGAGCTAAAAATATAATAAGCTTGACCGAATACAATTTAAAATCTTTCCAGTTTTAATCGTAACAATCACTGAAAATTTGGTTAAAATCCAGCCGAAAATAACGGAGCCATCTTGGTACACCTGATGGTAATTTGGTGAATTATAATGAGATACAAATTGTACATCAATAAAGTTCTTGTAAAATGCGGAAGGATATTTCATTAAAAAATATTTTTGCAACGCACATTCATTTGATAAACAAATAAAAAACATTACTAAATGTTTGTCTCCTCTTGGCTATAGATACATTCAAAATATTAGTAAAATCATTTACAAGTAATAACTGCAGGACACAGTAACAAAGGAAGCAATTAGTCTACAATATAAAGACACGAGCGCTAAATTTAAGCTCTCTTTCTCCCTCGATCGGTACCCACGAAAGGCACAATTTTCTCATTATATAGTGAAAACTTTAACGCTTTAAAAAAATTAAAAAAATATCACCAGAAACTTTCAATGGACTTAGTACATTATATATTTTGAATTAATTTATATATTCTTTAGAAGAGTTTCATCGCAAAAATGATGTGTCAATGTATGCAATCTGGTCGCGTGATATAGGAAAGGATTACGTGGATTTGACCATGAAAACATAAAAAAAGTGCCATATTAAAAATACAGAAATTGCAAATAACCAACAAGTTAGTTTGAGAGAGAGAGAGAGAGAGAGAGAGAGAGAGAGAGAGAGAGAATGATTTTGCTTTTCTGTGCGTCCAAATATGTTGAGATGAAATGGGTTCTTAGATTGACTCAAGTAGAAACCTTTTATCCACCTATTCATTCTCTTTTTATTCTACATCAAACTAAAGAGAACACTAACACCACCCTCAACAACAACAACAACAAAAGTTTGTATGGTATTTTCTACTTCTACGTAGCAGATATAGATCATTGACTGTATGCGAACTTTTTCTTGAATTACAAGTCATTTAAAAACCGCCATTAGCAGCCATTAAGCTCATTATCAATTCACATATTTATTGAATGCGTAATATAATTGATTACGAAGAGATAAATATGAGTATGTACACTGATAATAGCATTTAATAGTTACATCCCTGAAGAAATAGTTGAGTATATAAAAATTGCATTAAGGTGAAAATTGGACTAAAAACTGCTTTATACTCCAAAACGTTTTAACACCGTTGCGCAAACGGCAACTACTCTATAATGTGCCATTTTTGCTATGTTATAGTAACATACATACAAAAATTTTGATCTTTATCATCATCATAGCATGCAGGCAAACGCAGATTCCTTTGACCCTCTGCCAAGCCCTCCAGACAGTATCAAGTGTCCACACACAGCTGTTGAATGTATGCTTTTGCCGATCGGCCAACACTGGTGTATCCAGTAGGAGTCCATTGGAAAACGTCGCTTATGAGTTTGACCTTATTTCTACAGATTGTCTTGTTCATCTTATTTGGAGGGTTTCTGTAAGTGGCTGTATAACTGGTGTTTTATAGGATTCTACTTCCAGAATTCGTTCAAAACAGTATGCAGCATTTTTGTGTTTTTCCCATGGAGTGCTGTTGATACGTTGTCTATCATTCAGAAATCTTATTTCTCTCATGAATCATCATCATCATCATCATCATCAAGTCGTGCTGCCAACACGGATTTCTCTGACTCTCTCTTGCCATTCGTCCTATCATCCATCGCTCCCAGCAAGTCTTCTCGATTACATCCCGTATCCGTACAGAGATGTAGGTATGTTCTTGGTCGGCCAACACTGGCACGTCCATGTGAGGGAGTTCATAAGAGAACGCCTCTTATGATTTCGCCCTTACTTCTCTAGCAGTGTCTTGTTCGTCTTATTTGGATGGTTTTACAAATAGGAGGTAGGTGGCTTACAACTCTTGCTTCGTGGGATATTGCTTCCAGCATTTTTTCTTGTACAGTTTTCTTCTAGCTTTTTCTCAATACGTTTTGTCAGTGTCCATGTACTGCATCCTTATAGTAGAATTGACAAAATTGCGTTTTATTTTATTGGATAGGTTAGACTTCCCTATTATCGATAACCCATGGAGTAATGTTTATCGTCGTAGGAAATGAACACGGCGATACGAGTTCAAATCCTGGACGAGACTGGTTACATTTCACATAGCACTAATACCTTTGGGAAAGGTATGAATCCAATTATTCTCCCTCCAGCTATGGGTAAATAGTAGGACAGACTGAGTTCTTCAGCCTTGGTGAGGCAACTAGTCTAGGAAAAGGAAAACTGAATTCAAAACTATTAAAACTCAGCTTAAAAAATGACCTTGTGTCATATCCTGCTCGAGCGGAGGGGTTGGTAAATATCATTATCGATAACCCATCAATAGCAGTCCATACCTTCGCTAGGCTCATATTTATCGCTAATAAAATAAAATGAGAATTCTTTCAAATAGTAGCAATGTCAGTATTACTGGATGGTTGCACCTCTTAGTCTCTTACAAAACGCTTGAAGAAAAAGCTAAATAGTGTCTTTATAATATAGCTATAATAATGATAATAATGTTCGTCCATCAACATCGATGATAAGCATTTAGTAAGCGAGAGGCCATGCTTCAGGGTTGGGTTATATCATATGCAATGGTCGTTTTCTTGTCTTGAAGTCTTTGTCATTATAGCAATCATTTGTAGGATAGATTAACAATCTCTGAAAGCCATGCATTTGACAGTGCTGCATTATTTTTGCGTGTTAGACGCCTTGGAAGAACGTGTCGATGTTTATAGAAATCGGATAAATCTCAGTTTAATAACGAAACAACTGCAGATTTGCCAATGTTTTTTCGTTGGGCAAGCAGTTTGAAAGGCTTAAAATTATTAAGAAACTCCACTACTAAAAAGAAACAACAAAGACAATAAAGTTGGAGCAAAATTATGTTTTGTACCAAAGCAAGAAGATTTTATTTTACCGGAAGTAATTTTATTATCATACGAAATAATTTGAGCGGCATATTTCATATTAATCATTCGCTTTGAATTCATTGGATATGATTGTATAAATAAATTCATAAAGTAGTCGATATTGTTCATCTCCATCCAAATCGTGAATATATTCTAATATAAATCGATTCAGTGTATAGATTATCCTTTGTCCATGAAATCATTAATATTGATAATCTATTTTTGAAGCCAAGGTTTACTCCAAATTCTTTCGTTATTACTGGAATTTCAAAAGTGTTACCTTTTACATAGATCTTCATCAATTTTTTCACACCCTATAAGCAGTGCCTCGAGTATGCCAACTGCAACCCTTACCAATAAGTGTTCTGGGTAAAACAAAGAAAAAAATTATCAAAATTAGGACCACAAAATTCGACCAATACACAAGTACATACGGTGAGTATACACGCTTCTATGAATTGCTTTTAAGAATTTTAAATTTATATTAGATCTTATGATATCAAGAATTTCATTAGAAAATATTGTACCCCATCTCTATAATTTTTTTAGGTGTATGCTACATTACGGACTCATCAAACCTGAACCTTCTTGGTTTGGATTTTTTGAAGAACTTGACCTTTTTAAGGTTCCCTTGAACTCAATTTTTAATACCTGCCAAGTTAATTCTGCAGCAGATACTGATAAATACTTTATGAGCATAGTGAAAGCTAAATTTAACAATGTTTTTCAAGAAGGTCTCGGATGTTGTACTAAAGTTAAAGCTACCCTGAAATTAAAATCAGATTCAAAACCAATTTTCAGACCAAAGCGTCCAGTACCATACGCAGCTTTAGCTACAGTGGAAAATGAACTAAACCGCCTTCAACAAGCAGGAGTTATTCAAACTATAAATTATTCATCCTGGGCAGCACCCATTTTCATGGTGAAAAAGACAAACGGCAAGATTAAATGATGCACTGGATATACATTAGTATCCACTACTTGCACCGGAAGATTTGTTCACAAAACTCAACGGTGGAACTTGTTTTGCAAAGCTGGACCTTGCAGATGCTTATCTACAAATGGAAGTTGATGAAGATTAAAAAAAATCAACATACACAAGGGCCTATTTCAATTTTTCCGCCTTCCATTTGGCGTCAAGTCTGCACCAGTAATTTTTCAACAAACAATGGATACAATGCTCACAGGATTGCCAGGAGTTTCCGCCTACATTGACGATATCATTATTACAAGCACAACCCCAGAAGAACTTCTGCATCACTTAACTTCTGTGCTGGATCAAATCCAACAATATGGATTTTGCTTAAGGTTGGACAAATGCAAATTTTTCAGTAAAATACCTTGAATTTATATTCGATAAAAATCGTCGAAGATCAGATCCAGAAAATATTCATGTGATAAAGCAACTGGCAGCACCAACGAATGTATCGACAGTACGTTCCTTTCATGGGCCTCGTAAGTCATTATGGTTCTTTTTTTTACCGGAACTGCACAAGTTACGTGGACCCCTTAACAATCTTTTGCAAAAAGATACTAAATGGAACTGGGCAAATTCATGTAAAGAAGCATTTGAGAAGATTAAATCCCTTCTCAGTTCGGACCTTTTTCTGACTCACTATGCCCTATCCATAAACATTACTGTGGTGTCTGATGCTTCAGATTATGGAGTTGGGGCAGTAATATCACACATTTTCCCTGACGGAAGCGAAGAGGCTATTGCACACTCATCCAAATCTTTGACACCCACTGAGCGCAAGTATAGTCACATTGAGAAGAAAGGTCTTGCAATTATTTTCGCCGTGAAGAAATTTCACAAAATGTTATATGGTCGTCACTTTACCCTGATTACAGATCACAAGCCGTTGATTAGTATATTTGGTTCCGAGAAAGGAATCCCGGTTTATACAGCAAACCGTTTGCAAAGATGAGCCACTATGCTCTTAGATTAAAATTTTTCCATTTTTTCCAATTTTGCCACATCAGAAACTTTATTTTTTTTAGTCTATTCAATCTATTTTGACCAACTGCGGACACACACACACACACTAAAATTTATATATATATATATATATATGTGTGTGTGTGTGTGTGTGTGTGTAATTGAAAATTCTAAAAGAAGCCTTAAAATATCCTATTAATCTTTAATAATTGGTGGTTGTGTCCAATTAGACAGTAGAATTTCAGGGAGTAAATTAAACATCTTTAATTTATTATAATCCGTTATTATTTGATGATATTTTTCAGATTTGTTATTTAAAAATTGCTGTTATCAATGACTTCTGTTTTGACACTCCATATTTATCTTATGATTCGTCATTCTTCATTTGTAATCAGTGTTTTATATTAAAAGCATAGTACCCGTAAAAATAACAGAATGATTTATGTATGGATCAGCGTTTCTACCTGCGATCAAAGTATGCATGCACTCGGCAGAGGTTTGGTTTCCTGGATTTTATGGCATATCAACCTTTGTAGGTTATTTAACGCCAAATCCATTTTTATGTAAATAATCAGTTCTATTTAAAACAATTCAGTTTAATTGTCAAAAACATTTCTATTTCAAACTATTCAAGCAGTTATATATAACAATTCAGTTTAGTGTAAGTACAGTTTCAATGTCAATAACAGTTCAATTTCAAATAATTCAATTTAGCATAAGTACGCAGTTGAAATGTAAGTACAGTTTAATTGTGAAAAACACTTCTATTTCGAGCTATTCAGTTTAGTCAACCAGTTCTAATTCAGCTAATTCAGTTGAGTATAAATATCGGTTTTGTTTACACACAGTTAATTGTCAAAACAGTTCTATGTTAAACAATTCAGTTTAGCGTAAATACAGTTTCAATGTCAAAAAACAGTTCTATTTGAAATAATTCTGTTTAGCATAAGCACGCAGTTTAAATGTAAATACGGTTTAATTGTCAAAAACATTTCTATTTCAACCTATTCAGTTTTATCAAACAACTCAGTTTTGCATAAGTATGCCGTCAGTTCTATTTAACCCATAGATAGGGCCCTATCAGTTACTACCACGCCGGGCCTGAGTGGATGTGGGAGCGATGGCAATGAAGGGGTACCCCACATTCCCTAAAGCTCCAGCATTACTGGAACCTCACCATCTGATTGTTTAATGTCATATCAGGACACTCGTTTGGAGTGGGAGTCTTACCCCTCTGCAGAGAAGCAGTCGGTGTTTTCTACAGCCCCAGCTGACTGGGCAAACTCGACAGAGGATGAAAGTATCGCTTTCAGACTATTTGCCAAAGTCAGAGTGTGGCAATTGTGCGTTTTGTAAAAAATATTACGCAGAACATATTGCAGTTTATATGAAGGGTGTTCAAAAAATATCGAGACCGAAGTTGTATCTACCAAGACAAAAGAACAAGGAATGAAACGTTAATTAAAAAAAAAAATGTCCTCTTCACATTCGACACACTTGCACGAGCGAGTATTTTATAAGTAAAAGTGCCTTTAAAACTCTTGATTTTTTATAAAGATGTGAAGATGCACCCGTGTCTTTCTTTGAATAACTTCCACGTCCTAAAGAAACGAAAAAAAAAGTTGCTTTGAGTGAGGCCGGCTGAATATGGGGTGGGCTACATTTGCACAATCCTGTATTTTGCCAAAAAGTATCGAGAATTGGTATCATCACTTTAATATATAAGTTGCTCAGGTGTGTACAAGTCTTCATTTAAATTTAAATCTTAAAATTAAAAAAAAAAGATCCATTCTCGATACTTTTTATCATATGTTTTATCATATATAAATTTTTGACATGTAATTCAGTGATGAATTTTAGGAAGCACTTGTGGTTGTGATTGGTAAAACCAATCACAACCACAAGTGCTTCCTATAGTGGGAAACTGAATTAGTGCTTCCTATAGTGGGAAACTGAATTAGTTTTGTTATTGTAAACTCAAATGGGAAAAGGCTAGATTCTTCTCTTCACTTCCCAGCGACGAGCAAATAGAACCGACTGGACTTGTCAAATTTGGTAAGGTAACTGGTCAAAAAGAAAGAAAGATTTAATTCAAAACCTGTTGGTGTGGGATTATCAACTCCGTCTGATAAAATCGCTGTGCTGACGGTGTGTCATCTTTAAACGGGTGAATTACCCCATAGCCTATGAAAAATTTGAATGTGCACATATGAACAAGGCAAGATATATGGGCCATCTAGTGAGGATCGAACTCACAACTCAGCTGCGATTGATCTATTATACGAGTTTGCAAACCATTATGATGTACCCATTGTGCTTTATGTATAGGTAGACTACTGTTACTTATGCAAAATATTGTTTTGACCAAAGTTTATTAAGGATTAAACAAATTTTTTTTCGTTTTATACCAAGTTGTCTTCCCTTGTTTGGCGTTCCATCTCACTGACATTCTTTACTGACATTGGCTTCGTAATCGTTTCAACACCTAAATTTGACATGTGGCGTTGCCTTTATGTATCCAAAGTTTTACAAGGCAGAAATCCAAGTCAGTTACTGGTAAGTTTTTGTATTTTCTTTTTTTTGCAAATGAGAATTGAGATCCACCAAATTACACACTTCAACTACAAAGGTTTAATTGTACTTGCCGTTTCTTTAAAAAAGATGTTCCCACGTGGACAACTAATACTGGGAGTCTTCAATTGACACGGTTTTCAGTCGGTTCCCCAAGATTTGAGAACGTGGAGGACATGTTCCATGTATCCAAATGGCTATTACGGAGCTGATTTTTGTGTCATAAGGACTCAGATCAGGAGAGTAAGGGTAGGGGCAGTGGCACTACTGGTAGATTTGTTGTTAATTGAGTGTATCTCGAATTAATTATTTTGTGTCTGGAATTGTTTTTATTTTTAAGTTGGCAAACCTGAATGAAAATCAGCTGATCAATATGAATTAATTAACAATCGTTTTCATAGTCAAACGCAGATCAGATTTAATGAAAGTTTTGACATTTGTCTCATTTTCTTCTCTTCGTAAAGTAGTTGATCATTTCAAGATTTCAATCCAACATGTTTTGTAAAACGTAAAAACGTTTGCCTAGGATAAAACTTGATCTCCAGAGACCGGTGTTAATTTGCTAAATGTTCTTTTCATATTGGACTGAATTTTGACAGAATTTGATCTCGTATGCAATTTTTGTGACACACTTAACCAAATGCACTTATAATAATCCAAGATTATTCAGCTGAATATGAATTCTGAGCGGCAAACATGAACCAAATGTTTTTACTCAAGTTTTGTGTAAAAATTGATTCCTCTGATTTTCAAACAGGGTTGCCAACCTGAAAGATAAAAGAATCATGTGAGCAGTATTTCCATGCTACTTGCATGGCAATTGCCTGATATATGATAGTGTCAAATGGTGCAAACATAAAAGCAGTTATAATAAACCTCTGTTTACGTTAATTAAGCATTGATACAAAAGTAGTGATTCTCAATATAAAAATTGGGACCGCCAGTATTTTGACAGACAGCCAACTTTGTTCTGCCTTCGCTTTTGGATTTAAGATCAGTATTTGAATATCTCCTTCAATCGTGTTCTTGTCTTGATCCTTTATAATATGAAGCTAAACTTGGTAAATATTAAGAAGGTTTACTTATTCTTAAATAATATTCTATAAAAGACGTCATATAACGTGAATAATGACGCAAAAATGGATGAAGTGAATTGCTGTGAATTAAGTTTTCTGCAGAGTCTTTCATTGAAGCATCTTATGTAATTTTTTGCCAGGTATCAGAAACTAGAATTAGAATGCTTCAGAGAGGAACAGGTCTTTATTAAGACTGACGTAGTTTGGCTTAAGGTCAGAAATATAGAGCCCTCAGTTATGATTGAAACTCCCTACACTAACGAGAGCAATGAGTCAAATATAGTAAAGCATCTCACAGAGAGTAGCAGTATAACCTATCATTTTGAGTTTAATGAAATAACCGAAATAATTACGTAGAAACTTAAAATTCAGAGAAAAAAATAGATTTAACTACTTTGTTGATTATCATATTAATAATGAGGAAGGTTTGTTTTGCTTTGTTTTGTTTTGGTTTTATGGGATATCAACAAATGTAGGTTGATTGATGCCAAATCTTTTTAATACATATATATTCAAATTTATGATTTCCAAACACATTCTGTACATAACATTTTTATACGACCCTGAGCTCATTTTGGAGGGCACAAAGTTAAATGATTTAACTTTTATCTATCTAATACGAATAATTCTATTTTCTATAAATTATTTGTTTGCACACAGTTTAATGTTTTCAAGTACTGCATTTTAACATTAACAATTCAATAAAACATCAGTCATTTGTTTACTCATAGTTAAATGATCTTACAGTTCTATTTCAAACAATTCAGTTTAGCATGTCAACAAAGTTAAATGGTTCCAAGTATTGCTATATATCACTAACAATTCAATTAAACAGTCATTTGTTTACACAGAGTTAAATGATCAAATAGTTCTATTTCAAACAATTCAGTTCAGCGTAAGTCATTTGCAATCAGTTTAAATGTCAAAGTACGCAGTTTGAATATGAAAAAGTTATATTTGACCCATAGATAGGACCCTATCAGGAGCTGCCACTCCGGACCAGAGTGGACCTGAGAGTTACGGCAATGAAGGGGTATTCCACATTCCCCCAAACTCCAGCATTACGGGAGCCTCTCCATCAAATTGTTTCGTGTCATATCAGGACACTCATTAGGGAAGTATTACCCCTCTGCAGCTCCAGCCGACTGGGCCCTAATTAGAAAGGGTTTCCCTGTTTGTTCTCTATAAATAACCAAATTTTGTGTCCTTACTTACTGGAAGTTTTTTGCTCTTCATGGAGAACGGTAGTGGAGCACTCACAGTGAAATGACTAAAATAATAATCATTTATAACGCTACAGTAAATGATCAGCAGTTAAATGTTTAATTTCAAAACAAGGCTATGACAAATTATTCGTCTTACTAAAATAATTATTCATATTTACGTAAATGATACGACTAAGGTTTCCAGGTAATTTTTTAAGCAGAAGATTTGAAATAATGCTATTTTTTTTCTGTGACTTTAAAGATGGACGAAAACAAAATTATTTTGGTCGATAAATCTCATTAGCTGCAATAACATTTAAAATATTCACTTCAAATCTCCCCCAACTTTTTAAAAGAAGAATATTAACTTCAAATAACTATATGAGAATATTATTGGAAAATCTCTTTTCCCTAATGAGAATCTATCTTTTATTATAACATTTATCATTTATAACCGTTCGGCATAAATTTCTAATTAAAAAAAATAACTACTACTAATAAATCCAAGAAAAAAATCGAATAACTTATTCATGTTCTGATATGAAGTATAACAATTTGAATGCTAACAAACATAATACAACGATCTGACATTGAACACATTTGAATAGGACTTTATATCCTATCAAATACGTGTTCAAAATTATTTCTATCGCCTCCATTTGCGAGAGAAAGTCTAAAAATAATAATTATAATCGTCCATTGATTTGATGACGACCAGTAACAAAGTCGACGCTTGGCAAATGACCTACCCTCATAATTCGTTGATAGTGATGAAGGTTTGTGAAGGGTCGTCCACTATTTCAGGATAAGCAGATAACAGAAGTATAGTTAGACCACACTGCATCACAGATTCTCCGGTTAACACTCTTCGAATTTTGAATTCAGAGGTTTTTCTTCCCATCGACCAGGTGTATTACCAAGATTAAAGAGTTTACAAGTTATTCATAGCTGGAAGAAGAAAAGATAGATTCATGCCTTTCACAAGGACATTGGCGCAAAATAAAATCAGACTGTCTCATTCAGGTTTTGTAAGTCAATTTCAAACAAGAATTGTTACACTATGAGTGAGAAAATGTCTTACTTATCAATCAATAATCATCATTATTGCCAGAGTAAAACAGACATCTTATTACTTAAATGTTTGGATAAAGATCTTTATTTTTTCTAAAAAATAAACTTATTTGTTGAAAAGGAATCTATAAAAAACAATATTCTTTGTCTCGAAATAACAATGTTATATCTATCTGTACAGGCTTGAATTTTTCTTCCAATAAACAGTTCTAAATTTTGTTATGTGTAGATATATTTGAATATATAAAAAAGAAATAATAAAATTCCCAGCGTTTTTCTTTATTGTCGAAATAATTTTTTCTATGAATTTGACACACTCTCCAAACTTTAAGCATGTCATCATTGTGAAACTGTAAGCAAGCTTGATTCGCAGGCTAATTATTGCTGACTAGTGAGTTCGATCCTCACTGGAATCCTCCACACACATCTGGCCTTGAGCCAAATCTAAGCTTGGTTTAGTTTAAAATGACACAGCCCGTGGTGTTATGGTTAGCTCGTACGGCTAGCCGTCAATAGTTAATAAGTCCGATTCTAACTGAATGACCCATACTTTTGTCTTGATGTCAAAAAATTTTTCTTTTGAGAGAGGTCCCATTAAAAAGTTCCAATGATATTGCCCTTCACTTTTCCTTTTTTATTTAATTTCATTCAACGTTTTTTTATGTCAGATAAGTTTGTTCCCATCCAAGATTGTAGTCGCATATCACAACTGTAAAACCATACTAAACGTAATAAAGAAATAAAAAGACAGGAATAAAACACACACACACACACACACACTCGAGAAACGAAATGACTTGCTATAATTAGATTTTTTAGACTGTTTCCTTGTTTATTTGTTCGCTAGTTTTTCTGCTACTAGGGATTTTAAGTTACTCAACTATTTTTATCCGTCGAAAATCTTTTCAAAAAAGGAAAGAAGGTTTTCCGCAAATAGTTTTCTCTCTTTCCAAACGTTGACTGTTTGTATCCCTTTATATACATCATCCAACATCTTCTCAGTGACTTGTGGTCATCTATTTGAGATGCAGGTAAACTGTATGTTCAAAACTGTGCGTAAAAAAAATACAGTAAACTAATCACGATTTTGACCAATTTTATGCGTTATTGTGAGTTACAAAATTACGGTGGAATTTGTTAATATTTATGAAGAAAAAATTTATGAATTCGATCAAAAGTTGAAATAAGATGGCTTCATTTTTATCTACATTCGAAGAAAAACGACAGAGTAATTCTGCCTGATATTCATGAATATTAAATGAACAATTTATTTAACATACATAAACGCGTTTTTTTAATTTATTTCCTTTATCTTTTCTTTATGCTTTCACCGATAAAATGTTTGGAATTTTAACTTTGGAAATGTAATTCTTATGAGGCAGGAGCCTTCTTGAGAATAAAAACAAATAATTAAAAAAAATCATTGAATCGAATTAAAGTAAAACAAAAACAAGGAATCTCAGTATATAAATACTAAAATTATATAAAAGAAAAAATTGAAAATTTTATTATAGATTTTTGTTTAGGTGGAGGGACTTTTTGGAAATCGTTTACTTGAGAAGTAAAACTACGAATTCACACTCAGAATCGTTCATGAC
>CAUZXS010003981.1:42500-95000 GCA_963585895.1 Sepioteuthis lessoniana | reverse complement strand
AACAAGATTTGACATTAAATTACCATGAAGTGGGGATATGCTGTTTATCCAAATGACCTAACCTAACCGAACATAACTTTTCTTTTGTTTAGGAATTTTAAAGGATTTCAGCTGACCAGTGCTTTTACATTCTCATCTTGTCAACAAGACTGATCCTATAATCTCAAACCCATAGACGAGCAGGAGTGTCGACCTCATAAACAATCTCGTCATTTATTATCAATTTTTATTATCAAGGTCTTAATATAATTTCTATTGTTGGATTATGTTTCATATACATCTTTCATTATAATGCAAACATGTTTTCAACAAGTATTGATTTTTTCATTCATGTTTTACTGTTTGCAATATCAGTGCATCGCAATTTCAATTCATGGCCAGCAATTAGGAGAAATGTTATGACACGTTCATCTTCATAGACATCATTAACGAAACTAGTCAAACATTAAGTAGAGTATCCAACCCCACCACTAATAACACATCATTTTGCATCCGGCTCGCTTCAGAACGATCTCTCTATTCTATTTGATTTCTTCACGGACTTTAATTTTTAAAAAAATACTTAGACGACAATCGAATTAAATATATGATATTCTATTTTTGGCACAGGTGATCTTTTGCATTTATAATGAAATAACTATTTCGTATGCTTGGGGCCGTGTCTCAATGAATAAAAATGTTTGGTTCTTAAACGATTTCATAGCAATAATATTTAGAAGAGGAATAATACGTGAAAACCAATTTGGTGCAACGTTTATACATTTATATATAAGGTCTTTATCAAATAATGATTCGTGATATTGTTTTTAATTTTAGAAAAATATATTGGAGAACGTTACATCTTCCTAGATCGGTTACCTTGACAAAGTAATAAAAACTGTCAATCGATATGAAACTTTAAAAAGTGGGAAACGAAAAGCATTCGAAGTTATTTTTGTGACTGTTATTTGAGGTATGAATTAATTAAATGATGTGAAATTATTACTGTTGCATATAAAGTAAATTTGATTTTCTTAAAAAGTTTCCCGAGAGATATTTAACCGAACAAGGAATTTTTAACATATTGTTAAGAAGTAGTCTTCTTTAGAAAGAGTATGTAAAAAAGCACTAAATAATAGAATTATCTCAAATGAACCAAAACCTTCTGAGGTCAATATCTCTAGCCCCACCTTAAGGATTCTCCTTTCTGTGGAACCATTACCCAAACAAAAAGGAATTATCAATTCTCACAAAGCGAGTGAAGGATATACAAAATTATCAAATTATCTGTAAGTGTCAAGAATTTGAACGGGAAATATCATCGAGAAGTTCAAAGAGAGCCACAAATTTTAGAACAAGACTGAAAGAAGTCATCTCTGACAAAAAAGAAAAACTAGTGGAAATGTTTGTAAAGAAACTAAAACAACTGCCTAGAGACTGAGCCAAATTTAGAAGGGAAATCTCGAAGAAGACAATCATTACACAGGAATGGACTGTGGTGTTACAAAGACAAATTCCATTTTTACAAACGAGAAACCCCAAAGTCAGACTGAAGTATGAGAGAGCCAGCCCAGAGAAAAATGTTACACTTTGAAAAGGTGTTATTTGGTCAGATTAGACGAAGCTACAAATTTACCCATAGAGATGTTGCCTATAAAAGAAGAGTCGTACAATCCAAAGAAAACCATCCCCTAGTGAAACACTACAGCAGGAGCATAATTTTGTAGAAATGCTTCAGTGCATTTGGAATTGGGAATCTTGTGAGAGTGAAAGGGATCTGGAAGAAATTATAATATGAAAAGATTTTGAAAGAAACAAAAGCTTGCCTGGGTTGAGTTTTTTTGTCTTCCAACATGATCCGACAGATACGTCGATTCTGGAGAAGAATTACCTTCAAATGCTATTTACTGGCTTGCACAAATCCTCGATTTAAATCTTAGAGAAAATGTGTGATGAAGTGAAGACCAGAAGGCCAGCAAATCTGGGGAGTTTGAATGATTTATTAAAAAAGAATGGGTTGTGTTTGGCGGAAGGAGAATGTCAGGAGACTAAGTTTAACGGTAGTAAGTTTTAATTTAGAGTGGGTGGAGATTAATAATTTAAGCATTTTCTGAGTTTTGTGAATTAATTTTGTTTCTATGTGCAAAGTAAAATAAAAACTTCCTAATTAAAACGAGTATGTTCTGTTGGTGTGAACAAAAACATGCACTTTTTTAGACACTAAAACAAAAGTGCCGGTTTTTAAAAGTTCACAAAAATTAGTTAATTATCAAATTTTTATACAAATTTCGTCAAGATAAAAATAATGAAGTTTAGTTTGAAAAATTTTCCATTCAAAATCTTGAAGTCAGCATATTTTTCCAATAAACTTAATTAAGTTGAATGATATTTTTAATTAATGATGTACAAGATTATAACTCATACGATAAATAAGTTTCCTTTCACGTTTTAGAAGAAGATGATGCTAAATGCCTTATTTTTTGGCGACTTTACCAACGGAAAAATGATAGAAAATATTACTCTTCTGAGTGTAAATTTTTTATTTTTATTTTTAGTCGGAACGAAGGCTGTAAGAAAGGAAACATATTCACATTAATTTTAAAGAGTTGTTTGTCAAATCAATAATTTTAAAAAAGCAACAAATCTTGTAATTCAAATGTAAAAACATTGAGTTAATACATCTGTCTAAAATAATGAAAAAGTATTTAGTGCAAATATTCTTTATAGTTTTAAATATTTTTCGGGAGTTATTTTTCACTGGACAATATTTTTGGTATTGAAGTCAATCTGCATTATAAATCCTTTGAGAGATAACTCTCGTAAACAAGCTGATTGATGACACGTGTTTATCATCAGCTTCAAAAATGTACACATTTTTTTGTATATTTCTTCAAGTCTTTTTCTTTTTTTTGGCAAGAACTACTTCCCGTTTAAGAATTTAATTTGGACGATATATTGTTTAGGCGGCATAATCAACAAACAAAAAAAAAAACCCAAAAAAAACAATAAACACTATTACTCTTACGATAGTCATATTTCTCATAATAAGGGCAACACCCAATACATTGCTGAAGGAATGTAAACCAAATGCAGAAACCGACTAATTAACAAGTTAGGTTCGGTTATAATAGATGAAAGTTGTTTTTTAATTTGTCTCAAATAAAGGCAGCCGAAATGAGCATCTCTTTTTGTTCATACCTAATATTTAGAAAGGCTGTTAAAAAGTCCTCCTTGTAATAAACAGTACTAGAGATATGATTTAAAAGTAATTAGATTTTCAGGAGCGATGGTAAAACTAATATTTTATCTTCAATTGTATATATTTTACAATACATATTACAACTCTTTACAAAAGTTAGCGTTTCTTTCTATCGATCCCGGTCAAATGAGAAATAACACATTTTAAATGAATATAAACTGTTAATTAATTGGACTAAATAACAAAAGTAAATAGATTTGAATAGGTCATATTTAATTAATGGATCTCGATTCTTACTGCACCTTTATAAGTGCCTTCACTTGTACGAATAACTATTATTGAAACAGTTCAGTTTCAATGAATTAATTATATCAGGTAGTTTCATCTCAGCACTTGATCATAACTTGATGATGATAAATAAATCCCATTTTCCAATTATGGGAATTTTTCCTCAATGATTTGGACATTTTATGCCCGATTGTATGTTGGTTTTATATTTAGTAATTACCTCCAATAATGGAATCTCTTATAAAACTGGAGGAAATTTAGATTTGATGAAAAGGAAGGATTTGTAGTGAAGTGGACTTGAGGGACTGGAATTGGCAGATTGACATCATCAGGTTGGCTATTGAGTTTTCATAGCTCAATCTGTTATTGTAAACTGCGGACTTTCAAGTCTCAATTTCAATTCTTATGTTGTATCAATGAAAATCATTGCAAAAGAATTGATTCATAAGAAAGAGAATTCTAATTTTAATTACCGATCCGAGAAGCCGTTGGGTTCTCGTTATAACAGCGTTCCATAATGATAATCGATGCTGAATCTTTTCTAATAACATCACAAAATACCGCCATAAGGACGAATATTAGCGAAAATCGATGAGACGCAAATATAGATTAGGTAGAGAAATGATGAAACGGAGAATCACAGAATAAGCGAATGCATCAAACAAGTACAAAAGGGGTACATGACTGGGTGGGAAAAGTAATCCACTGGGAATTGTGCAAGGGGTTGAAACTTGACCATACTACTATATATACAAACTAGAATCAAACCGAGAGACTTAGACCCATAAAATTCAAACGAGTCATCTAATCCCGGTCCAAAGACCAGATCTTGTGTTAATTATCAAAAATAAATAAAAAATTTAAAAAAATTGCCGTCTTGTGGATTTTGTCGTTCCAGTGGGTCATAGAGTGAAAATAAAAGGAAGCAAAATGATAGACAAATGCCAGGACCTTGCAAGAGAAATGAAAAAAGGAACACAATGGTAACATTAATTGTTGTTGGTGCGCTTAGAACGTTACCCAAGCGTTTGGAGAAGGGACTGGAGGAATCGGAAATCAGTGGGAGAATCAAAACCATCCAAACAACAGCATTGTTGAGATCAGCTAGATTACTGAGAGGAGCCCTGGTGACATGAGAAGACATGCTGCCACTTAAACTCCGGTGAAAGACCACTAGTTAACGCTGGTGTGAAAAAATTTGTGAGAAATGTAAAAAAACATTTTCCAATTTTCGTTTAAATGATCTCAAATTTTAACAACATGTGTAAAAACAACTCAAAATTCTATGTTTAATGTTTAAATGCCCTTTCTTTTCCAATGCTTAACATTTCGACACCAGAAAAAAAAAACTCGCATAAAACAATGAAAATTAAACAGAATTTCGAATTGTTTGTACATAGGCTATGTAAATATTAAATAATTTGAACGAGAATTAGTCAAGTTATTAGATTATGAAATGATATCAATGCATGTACAAAAATGTTTTGGGTTATTGACTCTCTTTTTAATTCTACCCAACTCAATATCTTTTCTTTCCGTTTATATATATATATATATATATATATATATATATATATATATATATATATATATATATATATAAGTGAATATTATTTTAGAAATAATAGAAATATGCTAAGAGTATATTATGATAAAAGTTACAGAGTAGAAGAGAGGAGATTGCGCTTCAACAATAAGTTTTTCTACCCAGGCAAACGAAGCTATACTCGACTAAATCGAGTACATTGATCTGATATGTACTCAAATTTTTTCCAGCACAAAATTTTGGAGATATGCACACAATTTTCTGGTCGTGGTAATTCAATTCACAATGCGCACAATTGTATATTAATAGAACATTAGTTTTTGTTTTTTTTTGCTTAATAGCATATCAACGTTTGTCGGTTATTTAATGCCAAAGCCATGCTTTGAGAAGAACAATAGTGGTACAATTCAAGTTAGTTGGAAGGATAAGGGGGTTCATACCTTTCCCAAGGGTATTTATCCGACATCGAACGTAATAGCGCGACAGGAGTTCGAACTCGCATACTACAATTCTGCAGTCCATCGCTTTAACCATTTACACCTTGAGTACACTCCTTTGAGCATTAGTATAAAGCACACTTTCACACTTTCACACACACACACACACACACACACACACACACACATATATATATATAGAGTCAACTCAAATAGCACCGATAGGAACTGAAAAATATCGACCCGAATGAGAGGATATGACTCAGAGCTAAGAAAAACGCATGTCATTCCAGATACTGTTTTTTTTTTTAGATACATATGTGTATTTGTGAATTACACATACTAAGTGACGTATCCCGTCACCTGGTTTGCTTGTGGGTGTACGACTCATCTAGTGTGTCTTGGGCAGGAATAGCCTGGCAAAACCCTTCTCTCTTCAGATCTACAAATGGTGTGAAATGAGTTTTACTTCTCCGAGACTGATTTTTTAGACCAAGTTTAAAGATCCTTGTTTGTTCAACTATTTACTCATTACGAATAGTTGGATCCATAACTTTCTAAAGAGTAAGAGCATTATGTGAAATGTAAATACCCCCATAACCGATATGCCACAAGCATTGGCCTAGCGGGTAGAGTGTTCGCTGAGTGGCCCAGAATACCGGGGTTCAATACCAGGCCGAGTTATACCAAAGACTCAAAAAATAGTACTTGATGCCACCTTGCTTAACACTCAACATTATAAGGTACGTATCAAGGTTAAAGTGGAGTAATCCAGGGAAAGGAGTTGCGTCCTCCCCTACCCCTCGGTGTTGTAGCTATTAAAAAGAGAGTTACGCTCGCCAACTTTACACTTATATATATATATATATATATATATATATATATATATATATATATATATCATATTATATTTAAATTCAAATAATTTGAATGGGTGCAGAAACGTTGTCGTCTCGACCAAGAGCCATGTACAGGCTATTTCACATATTCCGACACCCAGTTCAGAACATTTGTCACATTATTTTACTAGTTTCTTTAAACCTTCATAAAAATCAATAAAAAAAAGATCATTCACTTAGTTGTTGGTTTGAGAACATTTCAGTTGCTACCTCGTACATTAGTAAATGACTAATAGTGTATTCATGTTCGAGGAAATTTTTAATGATGACTGGAAATGAAAAAAAATATAAAATATTCACTTTATGAGAGATATCTTCAGAAATATTTGGGACATTTAGTTTTGTACTTGTTCAGTATAACAGAACCTAATTTTTTCCAAGCAGCAGTCATGTCGATTCTACTGTATGGATGCACCACTTGGATACTGACTAAGTGTATAGAGAAAAAGATAGACGGAATTGCACAAGAATGCTACGAGTCATATTGAACAAATCCAGGAAGCAACATTCCACAAAGCAACAGCTGTACGGCCACCTACCTTCCATTTTTAAAACCATCCAAATAAGACGGACGAGACATGTAGGACACTGCTGGAGAAGTAAAGACGAATTCAGAAGCGACGTCCTCCTATAGACCCCTTCACACGGACGTGCAAGTGTTGGACGAACAACTAGAACTTATCTACAACAGTTCTATATGGACACAGGATGTAGTCTAGAAGACCTGCTGGAAGCAATAGATGATAGAGACGAATGGCGAGAGAGAGAGAGAGAGAGAGAGAGAGAGAGAGAGAGAGAGAGAGAGAGAGAGAGAGAGAGAGAGAGAGAGAGAGAGAGAGAAAGAGAGAGAGAGAGAGAGAGAGAGAGAGATTTGGTTAATCCGTGCTAGCTGCACGACATGATAATGATGATTTGTGTACTGAGATGATTTAGCAGTCATGTTTGTGTTGAATTGATATTGATACCTTGTTTCCGTCTCAGATATGTCCTGATGGAATGCTTCTTGTTCGTCTCATACGGCATTTATGTCCGTTGAAAAAAAAATCAATATAAGAATGCAATCTGCAATCTCAATCTTTGATACGTTATTATTATGATGATAATTAAATCAGACGTGTTTTCATCTTTGTACGACCCAAGAAAGTTTTCTAAAACTTACATGAACAAACCCTCTGCTCAACTAAGCTTAGATTAATTCAGTTTGGTTGGTTGGTTGGTTGGTTTTACGGTTTATCAACAGTTTTTGGGTCATTTAACACCGAATTAAGTCATTTTGATAAAAGTTTCAAACAATTCAGTTTAGTATAAGTACAGTTTTTATATACACACGGTTAAATATAAAAGCAGTTAGTTTCAAACAATTCAGTTTAGCGTAATTATACAGTTTAGTTCTATTTGACCCATAGATAGGACCCTATCAGGTGCTACACCTCTGGGCCTGAGTGGACATGGGAGCGATGGCAATGAAGGAGTACTCTGCAACCCCCGAAGCTCCAGCACAACTGGAACCTCACCATCAGATTGTTTAATGTCATAACCAGGACACTCGTTGGAGGAATTTTACACCTTTGCAGAGAAGCAGTGGGTGTATTCTGCAGTCTCAGCCGACTAGGCCATATTAATCCAGGTTACTTAAGAAATTGCCATCAGACGTCAGTTTTCTAATTTCAGGCCCAATGAAAATGCCTTGCTATCGCTTTTCTATCACTTCTTTGTGCTGAATTTCACTTATGAATTCAGAAATCCATTACCATCGTTTTCCATTGATTTTATGAATTTCTCCGTGAGATCGAGTTTATTGTAAAAAGATGGAAGGAGGAACGTTTTTACATGTATCTGACAAATGTAAAATCGTAATATAAAAAAGTGTTGCCATTATAATTTTGGATATAGTTTCAATGTGGTAGAATTTCGTAACCAGTGACAAATAATAACATTTGTTTTTAGTATTGGTATTCCACCAGAAATAATAAAATCCCAGTATCTTTGTTTTAAAAGAAAATAAATTTTTCATTAAAAGTTGTTGGGGATGTAATGGTTGATACATTAACACTCAAAAATGAAGAAAAAATCTTGAAAAAAATTGGGAATTCATTTTTCAGCTTGTCTAATATAAATTCGCCTATTGTTAACATAATTTTGGGAAAATATTTGTTCCACACATATTCGATAGGGATTGCTTTTATAGACGATAATTAACTTTTTCGAAAAAAAATATTGTGGAGTACTTTTCGAAAAAGTTAATTATCGTTTAAACCAAATATAAAGGATATTATAATGATTATTTGTGGAAGATTTGATAAACAAAAGGAATATTACTAGGTATCATTCATCACCCAAACGTACGGTATTGAAATAATCATCAAAAGTAAAATTGGAGCTTGCCTCTCAAAAAAATCCACACACACACACACACACACACACACACACACACACACACACACACACACACACACACACACATATATATATATATATATGTATGTATGCGTGTGTGATTTTAGTAACATACAGAATAAAAGTCTACACTAGTCAATCTGTGTGTGAAGCGTTGATGGAATTGCTAATTCGTCTTGATTCATAAGAGAAGGAAAACTCAGTCACGCATGAGTTATTACAAATGCAATGAATTTTCGTTATTGTCAGTGCCTATCAAAATGCAATAATGGAAAACTTTTAGATAATTTACTTTTAATATCCGGGTAGCCAATATCTACACGAAAATATAACAGCTATAAATATTCCCAACTTGATATTTTGGGGAGTGTCTTTCATTGCCATACATAATAATAAATATATTTCCGTTAAGTCACATCCTACATGCAATGGGCCTTTGATATTTATCGATGATGAGAAACAAGTTGAAAGGAAATCATTTTATATTTAAGTCCAGACAAGAGTGGATTTTATGCTATTAAACCTACATAGTCGGTATAAACAATCTAAATTTATTAATATTTTTATTGAAAACCTTTCGTTACTTTCCTTTTATCTGGAGGAAAACGTCTACTGGATACGGGAGATGGCCAACATAGTCTCTTTGAGTATTTTGCGTGTATTCTTATAATACACATCTAGACATAATGAGCCATTTTCTGGGATTAATGTCTCTCTCTATTTCTCTCTCTCTCTCTCTCTGTGAGAGAGAGAGAGAGAGAGAGAGAGAGTAAAATTAACTTGTATAGAAAACCAGGGACCTTTGGCAATTTTCACAAAATATCACAATAATCTCTATTGTGTTCATTATCACAATGTTCTCTATTATCACTCTCTATTTATCTATCTAAAACTGTCCATATATCTTATTTAATTCTCTATAAAATAATAAAAAGAAAGTATCTACTGTTATAAAAAGATCCATCCACTTCTGAAAAGATTTCATGTCATTATATGCGTGCGGATTCACAAGTAATTTTTTGTAATTTGTTATACAGACAATTCTTTCTTATTCTTTTTCTTTATTTTTTAAAACTGCATGTCAACACATGTAGGGTTATTTTATGCCAAGAGACTAGGAAATTGTGTTAATTGTAGGTTTGTGTTAATATTTTTGTGTAGTTTTTTGCACACTAGTGTAACGGAATTCTATCATAAAATATGACATCATATCTATTTGAGATGTGTTAAAAAAGAATCAAAACTGAAGTTGTATTTACCATAACAGATATGAAGATTGAATGAAACGTTAATTTTCTTCAAATTAGTTTCTTTTGTAATTCAGCACACTAATTCCAGCAAGTTTTCGATCGGTTGATACACCTCTAAAAAAATTTTTTATATGGTATGAAGCTGCGCCGACATATTTCTTTTAACGTCCTCAAATTTTCCGTTCAGGGAATAAGAAAAAGTAACTAGGAGCTAGGTCTAGTAAGTATGGAGTGGGGTGTACTTGTAAAATCCCGAGTTTCGGAAAAAAAACCCCAAAACATTTCGTTCTGAAAGCATTCAAACAGGCTACATAATTGCTTTTTCAAATTGGTAAGAACTCATCTAGACGTCGAAACATTATCACTTTACAATATAAGTTGTTCAGCTGTGCACACATCTTGATTTAGACTTTCAATTCTAAAATAAAAAACAACGTAAAGTTTCATTTTCGATATTCTTTATCACTCTTCGTAAATATATAAAGTAAAGTTAGGAACTGTAGTCAAGAGCGACCCGAAGGCTTCCTTTTCAATAGCGAGGTGTTGGGGAGGGCGGTACTCCTTTCACTGGATTGCTCCACTTTACTCTTGATCCATACCTTATAATGCTGTGTGTTAAGCAAGGAGGTATCAAGTACCATTTTTTGAGTTTTTGGTATGACCCGACCAGGGATTGAACCCCAGTCTAACGGGCTATTAGTGAGCATTCTACTCAGTAGGCAAATTGCCCGGTATAAAACTGAGGTGCCCGTGGTTATTATCGTAGGGAATGGACACGGCAAGACGAGTTCAAGCCCTGGACGATGCTGATTGCATTTCACATAGCACTATTACCATCGGGAAAGGTATGAACCCAATTATTCTCCCTCCAGCTATAGGCAAACTACGTTCTTTAGCCTTGGTTTGGTAACCAGTCCTGGAGATAGAAAACCTGTTAAACCCTGCTTAGAAATTGACCTAATGTCACATCCTGCCCGTGTAGAGAGGTTGGTATATATATATATATATATATATATGTGTGTGTGTGTGTGTGTGTGTGTTTGTGTGTGTGTGTGTGTGTGTGTGTGTGTGTGTGTGTAAGTATTATATATTTACTGATAGAAAATAAAATTACAACACATTTAAAATGGGTTTCGATTTACTCATGATTAGATATACAGATAATATTGCTAGATTGCAGTAAATGATTACATATACAGATTAACATGCGTATCAGTCCTAAAATATGGGGTGTGTCATCACTACGCCATAGGAGTACTATACTCAGTTCAATATCAGCAGCGTTCTTCAGTGTATTGAAATATTTTTCAGTGACAATCTATCTTCGAGGCGCTCATAGTGTAATGGTTACCGTCAAAAGAAATGGACATGGTCATCTGAGTTCAAGTCCGTTCGAAATGTATACAACCAACAACTATCTATCCAGCTATGGGTAAATAGTGGGGTAGACTGCGCTTATTAACCTTGGTAATGCAACCGATCTCAGAGAAGAAAAACTATCAATTCAGACTTTTTAAACTCGGTATAAAATTGACCGTGTGTCGTATACTGCTGGTTCGGAAGGGTTGGGCATCTATCTTTCTGACTAGATGTCTTGTTATGATATGCGAAAGAGTTCAAATTTGTACGAAAAAATTATTTTATGTCTCATAAAGGGCAAGTTATCATATCCCTTTTGTAATTATACCGTTACTCATGGAATGAAAGTGTAATTATTTTCTTAATTTAAAGAGATAGGTTTCACAATTCCTACACTGATTCCTTCCAAAATATGTTTTTTCCGACGTAACTTTTAAAGCACATTGAATCTTTGTTTGAATGAACATCAGAATGTTCCTTTGTGTCCGTCATTCGATGAACATAAGATTTCTAGACATGGCCGGCGCAACGCACGAGGCAAACTAGGCGATCGCCTAAGGCGGTAAAATCGACTAAAAGTAGCAAAATATGTTGTCATCGAAAAAATTCATTTCCTGCTAACCCGTGTCTCCGTTCAAATTAAATATAAGTGAGCCCATCAACTTATCTCTATGAAGGCGACGAGCGAGGGAAATGTGAAGTTATGACAGCGCAATGAAGATCTCTCTTTCTTTCTCTCTCTCTCTCTCTCTCTCTCTTTCTCTCTCTTTCATTTTCACACTTACTGAGTATATATTGATATGTGTATATACACACATATATGCACACTTATTGTTCCATATATAAAATTATGTCTATAAACTCATAATTCTTTTTCTTTTTCTTTTGTTTGTTCACATACAAATAAATGAAAAAGAAAGATAATTAGAAATATATATATATATATATATATATATATATATATATATAAAGTAGAAGAGCTGCCAGGGGCGATAGATGTTAGTGACGGATGGTGAGATTAGGGCACTCCGTGCTGTCTGAGTGACTTGATGATATATATATATATATATATATATATATATATATATATATATATATATATGTCACAATCATCTATCGCTCCTGGATGGTCTTCTAAGGTGCATTTACTGTTCACATAAAGCTGATATAAATAAGTTTTTCCTTATCGGCTAACACTAGTTTGTCCATGTATAGGAGTCTATATGAGAACAACTCTTATGAGTTCGTCTTACTTTTCCAGCAGTAGTCCACATATCTTACTTGAATAATTTGTGAGATGAGAGGTAAGAGGCCGTATAGCTACCGTTTTGTTGTGTGATGCTTCCAGAATTTGTTCAAAACAGTATGTGACATTCTCGTGTGGTTTCCATCAAGCTTTTTCTCCATGTGTTTCGTTTGCGTCCACGCGGTGCATTTATACAGTACTATTGTCACAGTTACAACTTGGAAGAAATCTCAATTTAGTCTGTCGAAATCAGATTTCCACATGATCGATAATCCGTCAATAGCATTCTACTCCGATGTAAGGCGTATATTGATATCACTTTCAGTTGGTGAGATATTGCTACCGAGGTATTTGTCTTTGTCTACTTATTTTAGAAGTTTGCCACTTCAGAAGGAGATGGCTCCTTCTTCTTATCTAAAACACATATACTCCGTTTTATTGGTATTCACGTATAGGCTAATTCTTCCTGTTGCTTGCTCTAGACTATGCAGCAGGGATTCAGCTTGAGCAGGCGCATTTAAGAAAAGCTCAATATCATCAGCGTAGTCTGCGACTGTCATAGTTTCAGCGGGATATCGTCTGCTTCTTGCCCCTTTTTTGTGTAAAAACCATTTTCTTTTATTAGATCTATCTACCTTCAAAGTATGTTGTCTAGGCAGATTATAAACAAATATGGCGCTAATGATGAAAAAGTCGTTGTCGCCATCAGGTGATGGAATCATTAATATATAATCTAGCTGTGCTTTAAACTTCTTTGGGTAGCTGTTAGTCCATAGTTTACCCTCCTTTTTTTGTTTTGAATTTAATGTTTAAGCATGCTAACCCGTTCACGAGTGAAAAATCTGCTTGATATTCACCATTTCTATTTGGTGAGTTGTTTTTGTAGAATTTCCGTCTGTATATATATGCGCGCGCACACACACACACACACACACACACACACATATATATATATATATATATATATATATATATATATATATATATATATATATATAAGGTTGTTAACACTTCTATTGAAGTACCTTCAAGCTATAATGATTTCAGTTAGTCTCCATCTGTTCATCATCGTATCAGCACACATAAACATACACACACATACACACAAATATATTCATGTATACAAGTATATATATACATATGATAAAATATTCATGTATACACACACACACACATACGCGCACACACACACAATATATATATAGGGATAGAGAGGGAGAAAGAGAGAGAGAGAGAGAGAGAGAGAGAGAAAGAGAGAGGGAGAGATGTAGAAAATGATTATAAACCATATGTTTTAATATATATGTTTATCCTTTGACATCTTTTTTTGCCGCGGAGGAACATAAATCGTTTAAGAAAAAATATACAATTTTGTGATGAAACAAAATCTTCACGATCTGGGATCTTCATCAGTATTTATGTTATGAAGTTGTCAAAAGCAGATGGGAAGAAGGAGAATATATATATATATATATATATATAGAGAGAGAGAGAGAGAGCATAATAAATAATCAGTATTAATGTCAACAAAAATTTGATATAAATTTAAAAAGTGCTTAATACGTTTATAGCGAAGTAAGTTGAACATTTATAAATTACACACTCGCAGTACCTCTCATGTTTTTCGAAGTTTAATCACGATCATCAAACAAAAATATCAACTCCGAATAACGAGATAAATGCCCCAGAATTAGAATTTCATATATTTTATATATATATATATATATATATATATGAGCAAAGTTTTAATGAACTGAATTTTCAGTAATTTCAAATCATATCAAAAGCAATATGATTAAAAACAAATTTACTTTCTTTTTGGTTTATTTTGGTTTCTTTGTTTAATGGCATATAAATCTTTGTAATTATTTTATGCTAAAGCCAGTCGAAGAACAGTAACGTTTGCCTTTCAACATGAAGAAATATTGTCCAATTATTGAGATAGAATAGGATTATGTATGTTTGACTGGAAACATTTTCAATATCCAGTAAATGTTTCATGCGCTAAATATCTAAACGTTTTATCTTCATAGATAAAGAACCGTTATCATGAGTGGTTATCAATTTATCCAACAAAAATCTGACCACTACTAAAACAACTACCACCATTTCCACGACGATCATAATGATCATCATGACCACTCCCATTACAACCACGACGACCATCACCATAATGAACAGTACAACCATTACGACCACCAATACCACCACCATCACCACCACTACCACCACCACCACCACCACCATAACGAACAGTACAACCACTTCGACCACCAATATGACGACGACCACCACTATCACCACCATCGTCACCATCACAACTACGATGACCATGAAATCCACGACGATCACCAGTACAACCATTATAATTTTCAAGAACAACAGTAAAAAGAAAACTGAAAATAACTATGGCAATATTAATGATTGTAATATATCATTATTAATATAATTAGATTCTTCATTATATTATAAGATTATCTAATGATTATAAAAACGGGAATGATTATTATTTTACTATTTGTAACTTTTTTTATCCCACTAATAACTGTTTGTTTTTCGCTGGAGTCTGAGTGACAATAAGTCTCTTTAGCTCTCCAGGACTCTTCATTTTGTCTGACATAAATTAGCCTATTGTTATCTGGACTTTTGGAAAATATTAGTTTCACACTATTCGTATCGACAGAGATTGCTTTTATTGACAATTCTTAATGTCTAGTTGTTCCTGATTCTAAATTCATGAAAATGTACTTGACAGTTGTTATAAACATACAATGAAGAATTCAAAATCTCTGCAAAACTCGTATCTCCTGTTTAACTCAACATGTTTATTCAGTTTCTGTTAAGAACTTGGACATTTACTTCTAAATTACTTTGTTAAAATATTGCTTTTAACAACAGTATTGTATTAGTTTTCATATATATATGTAGATGTAAGAAACTAAGCAGTCGTTTTGGTATATAATACTTTTTATTTTCGGAAAAAGTAAAAGCAATTTCAATGCAAAAAGATTTGGTCAGTTTATGGAGAAAGTACACAAACAGAATCTTAGCAGTGCTGTGGTCTAAATGATTTCAAGTCTTCCTCGAATTTCCAGTTATGTCATTCTCTTTTACGGATTCTGTATCTGATACTAGTAAAACTAGTGCAAGAGTATCATTATATATTTTTATCGTTTTTTTTTTTTTGCAGTTGTAAAATTTGATAATGCTCTCTGTTAGATATATTAATGTTTTATAATGCTCTCTTCTGTTGTGATGTCATTTTTTGCCTCTATTAACAAATATTTCAATGTTTATCCTCGGTCAGATTAAGATGCCATCTGATGGAATATCAGGTAGATTTACTAAATTGTCAGTTCTAGTTTTTATTGTCTCATATTGCTGCAATCAGCTTTTCTTTCGTCGTTCTTCTTACTGTTATAATTCACAATGTTATTATTTACGCTAGCTTCAATTTATCTCTTTTTCTGTAATTGTAAATTTGTAACGTGTCAACGTATATTCATCCACATGTTTATTAGCATCCATTTATTCACAGAGATTGTTTGCATGTTTCTTCAAATTGTGCAATTTTATTCAGTGTTGTTGTTTTTCTTGGTTTCTTATGATTTTGATATTTGGTATTAAGACTCATGCCAATCTGATGCGGGATAATCTAACCGTGCTAGTATGATAGTTCAGTTGCACCATTTTGATTCTAACGAAATGCATAGAGAAAAAGTTCGATGGGAACTACACAAAGATGCTGCATACTGTTTTGAGCAAATCCTGGAAGCAGTACTCTATGAAATAGTAGTTGTGCAGCCACTTACCTCCTATCTCACAAACCATCTAATAAAAACGAGCAGGACATGCTGGGCACTGCTGGTGAAGTAAAGACGAACTAATAAGCGGTGTTCTCCAATGGAATACTACTCATGGACCCACTTGTGTTGGTCGACCAGCAAAAATTTACATTCATCAGCCTTGTACGGATACTGGGTGTCGTCTAATGTACTTACCAAGTGTGACAGACGATAGGGATAGATGACATGAGAGAGTCAAAGGAGTTCATGCTGTCAGAATGCCTTGATAATGATGTTGATGAAGTTCCATTGCAGATTTAAAGGTTTCTATTTTATCCTTATAAGTGGTTTTTGTTCTTGACACCATATTTTCTTTTACGCATTCATTTATGTTCATTCTTTCTGCAATTCATTATGATAGTTGCAGTCAGTCCAGTTGGCTAGAAAAAATATAGCAGCGTTCATTTGTTGGAGATTTGTGTGCCTGCCGCAGGGGTAATTCGGTGTTTTCAAAGTAAGAGACACCATTTCTGCAACACCAGCGTTGAAAAAAAAATTGGAGGTGCGAGTGAGTATCTGTCATGTTAGAAACTGAACAATAAGTTGATAGAAAATCCTATTCAGGTTCCTTTTGCTTATATTGGTTTTCGATATGTTGTTTGAATTCTAACATTGGCGTGTTATGTTAGTTCATATAGTCTCTTCTCCAGGTGTTTGGTGACAGTTCCAAGAGTTCCAGCTACGATTGGCATCACCGTCACCTTTTATGTTCAACAACTTCTTCATTTCTCTGGCAAAGTTCAGGTATCGGTCAATCTTTTCACTTTCTTTAATTTCCCTCTATGATCCGACGGAAGTGTAAATTCTGCAAGACAGCAAATTCTTTTTTTCATGTTAATTAAAACAAGATCTGGTCTTCTGACTGAGACTAGATGACAGCTTGTATCACAAAGTTCCTAATAATTTATACGTTTCATCTCTAGGACAGATTCTGCTTTGCACATATACAATTTGGTAGTATGGTCAAATTTTAATCCCTTGCACAGTTCCATGTGGATTACCTTTGCCGCCCAGATGGACCTCGTCATGTATTTCTTTTTTGCTAAATTGCTGCATTCATTTATCTGATAAACCGTTTCATCTCTTTCTCCTCATAATCTACAGTTGATATTCTGTAGTATATTATCAAATTTTATTTTTATATTATTGGTTCTTACGGCGTTGTTATGTGTTGCTTTTAGGAGAGATTCTTCTTCTTCTTCTTCTTCTTCTTCTTCTTCTTCTTCTTCTTCTTCTTCTTCTTCTTCTTCTTCTTCTATTATTATTATTATTGATATTATTATTACAACAACAACAACCCTTGCCCTGAAGAAATAATGACAAACATTTGCTAGAATCTGATGTATGCAAGTCTTTGCTGGTCGGCAACAACTGTAGTTCCAATGTGTAGGAGTCCATAAGAGGACATCGCTTATGAGTTTGTCCTTACTTCTCCAGTAGTGCCCCGCATGTCTTGTTCGTCTTACTTGAATAGTTTATGAGATGAGGGGTAGGTGGACATACAACCACTGTAGGCTGTTGTTTCTAGATTTGTTCAAGAGAGTGCGTAGCATTTTATCTATGAGTTTTGTCGGCGTGCATTTGGTGCATCCGCACAGTAGTTTAACCACAGCCACAGCTTAGAAGAACCCTCGTTTAATTTTTTCAGGTAGATAAGATATCTATAAGATCGATAAACTGTCAATAGCGTATGCTGACATCACTTTCAGTAGATGAACTATTACTGGTGTGGTACTTGAGCTGGTTAACTAATTTTAGAGGCTTGCTGCTTAAAGTGACCCCCACCCCACCAAAAAAAACAAACAAACAACACGCATATACGAGTCGTAGATAATTATTTATTCATATCTCATGTATTACCATTTCATTACAGATATATAGTGGTTATCATCAGAGAATGACTAACAACAAATAAGCTGTTACAGCTTATTTGTTGTTAGTCGTTCTCCGATGGTCAAGACGGTCTTAGTTCTTCCTCAACAATTCATGCACACACACACACACACACACACACACATATATATATATATATATAGGTTATATAATTACGGAATGATATTTTTATATTAATCATTTTTCGTTAATTATATTTTATCATTCGGTTTGGTTGGGATTTGAACTATTCGGCTTAGTGCTAGTGCAAGTGCACACACATTAAGCACAGTTCACGCTCGTGCCCAAAGGATATGACAATCACAAATGTCATAATAAAAGCCCCAGATAGGAAATGAGACTGGGGTGTTAATGACGTCATGCCCGGAAGCGATGGGCTGAGAATTTGCTGATTTCGAAAAAGCAGTTAGTTGAGGTTTGACTCTGGACCGGGCCAGTCCAGCTGGGGGGGGTGCTGACTGTGGGCGATGTAGGAACAGTCAGCATAGCAAAAATTGTGTCTCTCTCTCCTCGTGTCGAAAGACTAAAAGTCAAGAAGTAAATAAACGTTTCGTAGCCGAACGAGAGTCGTCAGTGTTTCGTACTTCAGCATGCATATGTATATTTTACATATATATATATATATATATGTGTGTGTGTGTGTATGTGTATGTGTGTGCAATAATTGTATATATCTGTGTGTGTGTGTGTGTGTGTATGTGTACGCCCACAATTTTTTCTATTCGAAAATTGTGATGGAAGCAACTTATTTAACTTATATATACAATCGATTTTCCTATTCCCGGGCGAGATCCTGGTATTTTCCAGTAATTAGCCATTGTTATCGATTTTCCATTGTTATATTGTGACTAAACAGACAAAAGTGATTTTGTCTTCAATTTTCTAATTATGTGAATGTTATCGGAATACCCTACATCGATTGGCATAAATAAGACGCAGATATAACTGTTAAATTTAAATTTCAAACACATACATTATGAATGAATTCCTTCTGAAGTGAATGCCTCTAACCAAGTTAAAAACGTGGATCAAAACTATTTTAAGCGTGATTCCATAAACAAACATACTCCTCGTCTTAGTGCCAGTTTGATGAGATTCTTCGATCATCAGAAATATAAAGAATTTATATTTTAAAGTAGAATTGTAGCCCTGTTTATGTCGAGCAAGCGAATGTTCTCTCCAACTGTAAATTTGAACGTGGTGAGTAAAATAGACTTAAAAAAGCTCACTTCAACTTTTATTTCTCATTTTTTGGTGGTTATACACACACACACACACACACACACACACACACACACACATACACACACACACACATATATATATATATATATATATATATATATATATATATATGGTATGAATGAAAGAATAGGTGCACAACCGTTCGTGATTTAAAAAAAAAATAAATGAAATTGTTAATCTCAGCGGTTTTACCCTTAAGCCATAATCAAAAGTATTAGTTTCATATCATTAATAAAAATGTAATCACCTTCATTTTGAACGACTGTATCCTAACGAGAAGGCACATTTTCGATTTCACGTTTGAAGAAATTTGGCGTTTTCCTCAAACGAATGTTTGAAAAAATCGTTTTCAACTTATTTGTTTTTGGATGTTCTGCCACTTATGACATTTTTTTTGTAATGGAAACAAATGCAAATCTGTTTGTACAAAACGAGGTGAGAATAGGGGTAAGAGGACATAAAACCCCCCATCCAAAGGATCTTTTAACTTTTTTTAAAACGTTTTTTTGAACTGTACATATTAAAAAATGAAGGTGATCACTTATTTGATGATATTTGAATAGATTTAACATTTTTTTTGTTTTTATATTCTCTTCTGGAAAACGTGATTACTTTTCGAACACCCATATATATATATATATATATATATATATATAATAAGTAAATATGTTATATATATATATAAGACATGAAACCTGTGGTCGCAGACAAGCTTCCATGTTATTAAATATTTATAAAAAGTAACATATATTTACTTATTATATAATAGCTCCATTTACTTATTATATAATCGCTATATCACAGATATTGAACACTCCAAATTCTATCGCATTTTGGTCTGCCACAAACCCACAAAGGGAGACAGTGATAACTAACGCTGTTATTATATATATATATATATATATATATATATATATATATATATATATATATATATATATATATATATTGGTGTGTTCGAAAAGTAATTACGTTTTAGTAATTTGAGCTCTGATTTCGCTCCAAGCCTGCTCAATATTGTATGGAAGGCCGACAGTTGGCCATGCCGTTAATGTTAATGCTGTTCAAGGGAGGAAAAATATCATACAACTTGGTATCAAAATTGCCGCTGGATATATTCAAACGAGGTTAAATAAAGCGGTTAGCTGCCTTAAGGACTTCATTGTTTTCCTACCCAGGCTAGAAACCCCAGTCTGGCCAAATAATTTATTCACAAGTGAGGTAATAATATTCTGTAACTTTTTGCCTTCTAACCCCTTTTAATTTGTAATTTCATATTGGCATATTTATCAAACATAAAACATAACATATATGTAATTTTTATTACAGTTCCACAGTCATATATATATATATATATATATATATATATATATGTGTGTGTGTGTGTGTGTGTGTGTGTGTGATGAAACATTCGAGCATAAACTTTTCTCTGATAAGATTGCCCTAGATTTGCCTGCTGGTGGAAAGGAAATTAGTTTCCAGTCGATTCGGCCTCCAGGAGCCAAAATATGGGTACTTTTGGGTATTTTGACTGGAATATTTTTTCAGATCTTACACACACCACTACAATTATCTCTTTCATTCTTTCGAAATCAAACCAGGATTGAAATTAGCAAGTAGTAGATTAATGTTTGCACTGCTAAAAGGATGAGAAATCAGGTGAAAAAGAACAGAACTAATTATAGATTGGTCTTTTTAAAAAAAATTATACATAAATATTAATTTGGGGAAAAAAGAAAGAAAAAAGTAAATAGCTATAAAATAATGACGATTATTAATGTTTCATTAAAAGTTAATCTCTATCTGAATATATATATATATATATATATATATATATATATATATATATATATATATAATTTATCTCAAAATCAAAAATCTAACAAGTATATCTCGAAATCAGGTAGAAGACTAGTTTATCCAATTAAGTTGTAGATGTGTGCAAATGTTCTCCCCCCCTCTCTCTCTCTCTCTCTCTCTCTCTCGTTCGCTTTCTTGTGTTGTATCTTTGAGTCGGTAGAATTTCAAGACATAAGTAAAGCAAATGTAAGCTTGCACAATCGTCAAATGCCGTCATTTTGGCGCTTTTGCCATGACAACGAAAAAAACATGGGCGGAGTGAAACGGTGAGAGCACACTATAACCTACTGTCGATATAAACGCCTACATCAACCTGAAGAAGACACCGCGCGTAATAGTCAAAGTCGAAAACATACAAGATGCTAAGGTTATGAAGCAAATTTATTAGGCATTAATATCGCTTAAAAAGCAAAGAAAATTGCAACGGAAAAAAAGATTCAGAGATGGAAGAAGAAATCGAATATTTTGTCGTGTTCAATGAGAAAAATCTTGTTAAAGAAAGTTAATTGCCAAAAGAGAGAGAGAGAGAGAGAGAGAGAGAGAGAGAGAGAGAGAGAGAGAGAGAGAGAGAGAGAGAGAGAGAGAGGGATGGGAGGAATTAAAGCAGTAATGAAGACAGTATGGAAAACATATTGATAAGAAATTTTCTGCTGAAAATACACATCTAAAATTAATCTCTCTCTTCCTCCCTCCCCCACCACACACACACACACACACACACACACACACACACACACACACACACACACACACACACACATATATATATATATATATATAATAAATTCATCTAATTTGAATTATTCTGTTTTTTTCTATTTTCTTCACACACACACACACACACACACACACACACACACACACACACACACACACACACACACGTATATATATATATATATATATATATATATATATATTTATATACATTTAGCAGTTACTAACGGTGCATAAAAAGTGTGGTATGTTCCAAAGAGTGAGTCGAATTAAAATCTAACATAAATGCATTTATCTATAAAGATATTCACTATTACTTCAAAAATTGCATGAGATTTGAAATAATGGTGAACATTTTTTAAAACAAACTCTTTTACTTTTTCTCAGTTTATATATATATATATATATATATATATATATATATGTGTGTGTGTGTGTGTGTGTGTGTGTGTGTGTGTGTGTGTGTGTGTGTGTGTGTGTGTGTGTGTGTGTGTGTGTGAAGAAAATAGAAAAAAACAGGATAATCCAAATTAGACGAATTTATTTTGATGTAGAGCCAACGTTAAACGTGTTGGTTTTGATAATCATCAGGACTTTGATATCAGAGGAATATTGTTTACAACATGGATGAAAATAAAAGCAAAGAAAATGTATATAACGGAAGATTCATATATATATATATATTTATGTATTTGAAGAGCAATATCATACGAAGTAATTGCAAAATTATCAAAACATTGCCATTATTCTTTATGTTACATGGCGACTGTAAAAAAAAAGAAATTATAGAAACAAACCAAAAATCTAAAAAAAGGCCAGTCAGCTGGAGGTGGGGGACTGTAGAATACACCGACTGCATCTCTACAGAGGGGTACGATCTACTCCAACAAGTGTCCTGAATATGATAGTAAACAAACTAATTGCGAGGCTCCAGTAATGCTGGAGCTTTAGGGAATGCAGAGTACTTCTTCATAGTCATCGCTCCCCGGTCCATTCTGACATGGAGTGGTAGCACCTGGCAGGGTCCTATTTATGGGTCAAATAAAGCTGTTTGACATTTAAATTGAGTGCAAACAAATGACTTATGCTAAATTGAATGGTTTGAAATAGAGCTGCTTGATCATTTAACTATGTATAAACAAATGACTGGTGTTTAATTGAATTGTTAGTGAAACACACTTGGAACCACTTAACTGTGCGTAAAAGAATTAGCTTAGTCTCGTTTAAAAACCTTATCAACAAAATGTGTTTACAAATCGTATATATTTGATATATATGTATAAAGCGGATTTGACATGAGATAACCTACAATGTTAGGTATGCCATAAAACCAAACCAATCCAAACTAAAAGAAAAAAAACAAACAAACTAGGTGCCCGTTCAGTTCTTGTTGTAACAGCTGTCCATGATGATAATGATGTTTCCATTTAGAAGAAGGCCATAATTTTCTATTATCCTTTCATAGTTATTGGACTGAGATTTGCTTTATTCCCTAAGGACCTTTTATGTGTATTGCGCCAATACATATCTCGATGTGATATGATGTTTTTATTGGGTTAAGGCTACATACATACGTACATACATACTGCTTAACACCTCAAATTCGAGTACCGTTATCGCTTTTGCAAAAGCATAATTAATCATGCACACACCATATAATGCGATATCTATCCTCGAATTCGAATAGGTAATCATTGTCCACATACATAGATATATGGATGCACATTACAGTCGTAACCATCGACAGTTTTGCGAAAAGGTCACGTTCTTGTTTTACTCCTTGAGAACTTTTTACGCAAGCTCTAACTAGTGGTTTTTCACGGGATTCTGAGTAAAAGCCAGTTTCCTCTGATCTACACGACTCTTCCCAGTATTCTAACTTGTCTTAGTTATCTGGACAATCTCAATTATTACCCTGAATACCAGTTCACTCAGTCTCTTTTCTAGATTCTTGGGTATCATCATTTTCATTTTCACTAGAAGTTATGGAACATGAAGGTGACAGTAATATGAATTATAGTTGGAGCTTTTGGAACTGTTCCAAAGGATCCGAGAAAGAGATTCAATGAACTGATCATATGAGGAAGAATCGAGGCTATTAAGACCACAGCACTGCTAAAATCATCTAAAAGGCTTAGAAGAATCATAAAGAGCCGAGAAGACGTAGTGTCGCACAGACTCCAGTGAAAAAATGCCTCTTACTACTAGTGAGAAAATCTCGCAAGGAGTTAAGTACTACTACTTCTACTACTACTACTACTGCTAATAATAATAATGATAATAATAATAATAATTATTATTATTATTATAAGTAGTAGTAGTAGTAGTATTTAATATATAGTTTTTTACCTCAGTTTTAGCTGATTATTATTATCATTATAGTTGCCGTTGTTGTTGCTGTTGCTGTTTATAACGAACAATTTCTAAGTGCGAATTATGCTGAAGGACAAGTAAGAAGAATTCTGATCGTTAAAGACATTTTTATTCTTGACGTTTTAATAGCTTAAGTAATTTGAGTTTCTTTCGAATTCCTTTATCCTACAGTCTTTTGTGAGTTAAGGAGTTCCAGAAGTGGATCCAGTGGTACAATGTTCATGGATACTATAGTAACCTGTAGATTTAACGAATTCTCAGTTTCCCGCGTTAGATCATTTTCTTTCGCTTTCGTGTTCATTCTGTACTTCATTGAAACATTAAACGTTTGATAGACATTTTCCTCTTGTTGATTAGGAAGAGATTAGTTTTGGCTCCAATGGAATGGTCTACTTAATCTATTGCCTTTGGCATCATCTTCTGGTTTACACTTTTATCATTTTTATTAAGATAGATTCCCTGCAGATGTATGTTTATTGATCCCTTTGTTCACTCTTGCATTCTTTAGGATATTTTTGCAATAGTTAAGATCATTTCCTCGTTGCAGTGGTATTGCTGTTGGATTCATCTCTCTACCCAGCAGGCATATTTTGTTTTGTCTTTTTTTAATGCAGGATTTTCATTTCAGGGGTTTAGAATTTGTTAATCTATCTATCTATCTATCTATCTATCTATCTATCTATCTATCTATCTATCTATCTATCTAAGTCTGTTCCCATCTATCTCTCGATCTTTTAATTACAAAAATTATCAGGTTATATATATATATTAGTGTGTGTGTGTGTGTGTGTGTGTGTGTAAGAATATGATGCGCAAACCAAAATTTGGTGGAGTATTTATCTATCTAACGCAATGTTGAACTAAAATCTTTTTGAAAAGAATTCTTCGTAGTTGTCATGCAATGTATTTAGGAACACCAATCGTAACTGGTCTTTTTAAAATATGAACGAAAACGGTTCAGAATTGTGTTTATGACGAATATTCAAGCAATAAATTTAATTTATAAGCTTATGCTAATCTAACCTATGTCAAATCAAATGGGATTTTATCGTTTTGATATTAATTTTGCTAGAAAAGGCAATATAACTCAAGAAATATTTTCTCTTCGATTGTTTGATTTCGTGAAATGACAACGGATTCAGTTTGCCATTATAATTGTTTTTTATGAAGTAATACATGAGCCGTTTTTAAATGAAAAACAGGATCCATTTTTGACAGAGTAATATTTTTGGTAAATACTTCATCTGAATCCAGTAGATATAATTTAGTAGCTCTGGATAAAATCTCTAGGCTGTTGAATGCAGACAAGAAAACACTTCATAATTATTAGTTTAGATTGTGCTAAAATAATAAAGGAGAAAGGAAACAGTTGATTACCTTGGATTTTCAGGATGCATATACCAAATAAACAAGAAATGAGGGATAATCGTAATCGCCTAAGATACAATAGAGTAAAAACAAGATGGAAGATTAGTGGCGTCATAAAGTTAAAAGAGTATATATATATATATATATATTGAAAGGATAGATTTGAAGTGAATCTGACAGTATGATAGAAATATGTGGAAAGTTGGATAAATCAAACACTTTACTCAAATTTAGATGTGTGATATTTTGTTGGGGTTTATTTCATCTTCACGTGAAGATGAAATGAAGCCCGAACGAAATATCACACATCAAAATTCGAGTTAAGTGTTTGATTTATCCAACTTTCCACATATTTCTATCATATATATATATATATATATATATATATGTGTGTGTGTGTGTGTGTGTGTGTGTGTGTGTGTGTGTGTGTGTGTGTGTGTGTGTAAGGTGCCAGGAAAAGTTGAATACAAAAATAAAACGTTCTTGTTTGTCACATTCAACCAGAATTAGCTGCATGAGATATATATATATATATATATATATATATATATATATATATATATATATATATATATATATATATATATATATATAACATCAACCATAGATTTAAAAAAATAGAATCAATATTCCAAAAGTGGGATCTTATTTTAGGACTGCAACATATTCATACTTTTAGGTGAAAGATTTCACAGCTGCAGAGTTTGTCAATAAATGATACTGAGAATATCAGTTTTGATTGCATAATGTTCCATCGGAAATAATAAAATTCTCGGATCTTTGGTTTAGAAGAAAATTAACTTAAAAATGTTATAGTTCGGGGAGTACTTATTTATGAACGATGGTTATGACGGATAAAAAAATCTATAGACTACAACGCACTAATACTAGTATAACAACATTTCCAGTTACAATTTTAAGATGTCAACTTCATCATCATAGAAAAAAAATGGGAAAAACCCACTTTAGACAATATCATGGTAATAAAAGAACTATAAATGACTAAAACCTCTTTGAATGACCTAAACATCTAACAAAATCATTCACAAAATACTGCTTTGAAATAGAATAGACAGCTATTGGTTGATATATAAACACCTAACTCCACAAATATGTGGGTTAAATATCTGACCAAAACAGTTAAGGCTAATTTGAAGCAGACCTTACTCCTACTTAACAAATATCTTCCAAATGGAGAGTACACTGCCAAGTGTCCACAATAGCAGAGACCATGAATTATAGTCACTTGGATATCCCAAAATAACATTCACTCAGCAAATGGGATATGCTATGTCACGAATTCATTTTTCGTCGCTTTTTTGTAGCATTTTATATCAAAATCTATTTGAAAAAACTTTCTAATAAAACTTTTCTTCACAAAAACTTTCCTTCTGATGATGTCATAAGATAGAAACTAGTTAAGAATAATTACAAAATAAAAGAAAACACAAAAAATATTCCAAATTGTTTTAACACTTTTCTTAATCTGTCTCTGTCTCTGTCTCTGTCTGTCTGTCTCTCTCTCTCTATATATATATATAGTCATTTTTTGTGCTGATATCCAACATTAAATCATCCAAATACATAATTAAGTATTAGTATAAAAAAGCCGGAGAAAAAATCTTCAGCAAAACTTTGTATTCTATTTAATCATCTTTCAATTCACTGCATTGCTGTCGAAAAAAAAAGAATAAATGAATTGGTTGAATGAAGACAGTATATGACGCACATATAAAGTCAATATAACAAAACCTGACCACAGCAGATGTATAATTTTTCTATTAATGCACCAAAAACACAAATGCTATAATTATAGCTCCCGATTCCACATAAGCCGATTAATTTCAGTCTGTTCTCCCTACAAAAATACACAGTAAAATTAGTCTTCAACAAAAAGAAAAGAAAAAATATTTTTGCATGGCAAAATCCTCAAATATAACAATGTTTGCTTCATCGCCGGGATTGCAGCTGATCGTCATGGATTAAGTGGGAAACTACATTGTGATTGGTTGAAAAGCATGAACGTCTGTCTATCGTTTGTTGCGTCTACGTCTGTCAGTAAGCAATAATTATGTTGCAAATCAAATTTGCAAGTAAAGCGTTAGTTTCCCCGAAAAGAAATGCTCGACATTGAAAGAAAGTCTTTATCGTTTGAGTTTCTACACTTGACTTACCATTTTTCTTTGAGACAATCACAATGCTGGTTTTATTTAGCTTTGCGATGAAATTTCGGGTATCTTTTAAACTCGATTATTGTTTTCTTTTTCTTTTACGATATCGTATAGTACAATGCAATAACGCGTTCTTTTGTGATATTCCATGATGTAAATACTCAGTATAAAACTATCACCTCACTCACACCAAAACACACACACACACACACACACACACACACACACACACACACACGCACAAACACATGTATGTGTACATGTGTTTGTGTATGTATGCGTGTGTTTGAGTATTTATATGAGTCTATATATCTCTTTTTAGATACGTGGGGGAGTCCCTATGGTGTAATGATTAAAGTGCTTGAGTGCGACCGCAATGTAAACGAGTTCGAACTTCAGTCCCACTTTCACTTTCGAATGAATAAAATTGGGAAGGTTTAAACTCTTTTATCCCTGCAGCTATGGGTTCAGTAGTATCATTGCTTTTCTTCTATAAATGAGTTTGGCATTAAATAACCCGCAAAGATGGATACAACATAAATATAAACCAAATCAACCGGATACGTACTCATGCTTATGCTCTCGAGAGTACACACATACACAATATGTACATATGGATCTGCATTGAATATTTATAGTAAAACATGTCAGGAAACAGTGTTATTGCAGTAAACTGCTCAATATATGACCACACAATTTTTGGATTTGAGAGTCAGGTTGTTGTCAAGTCGATTGAGTCGCCGGACAGACAGTTTGTCATAAAAGTCTCAGAGTTTTAATCAAACCATTTCAATGGTTACTAGCTTATTTGTTTCCGTTGAGGAAACCCCGGTGGAACTACCTTAAAAGGATAACTGAAGTTACCGACCACTCGAAGATGAAATGAATTGCACTTCCCCATCATAAACATTTTTGCAGCAATTTTTAATAGTTTTTTTTTTTTTTTTACAGATAAGGCTTATTCTTAAACTTTTTATCAATTTTCTCTTTTCTTATAAAATTTCAAGTGTCTGTTTTAAATTTTGGAATATTTTGTGCGTAATTTTTGGGGACTGTTGTCCTTCTCTTTATTGTTGTTGGTTGAAACATAATGTTTCAGCAGTTGTATCCTCCAGCCTTCCTCAGGTGTCCCTTGTTTATCCGAGAAAGGCTGGAGAATACAGCGGCCGAAACCTTGTGTTTCAACTAACAACAATAAAGTCCAAAAAATCACAAAATATTACACATGAAGCCTCATCTCAAAAATTCGGACAGATATTTTGATTTTGTATAAAAATTGTGAAATTTTTTCTTCTCGAGCTCCGTTTTTCAATGGTGAAAAAAAGAATATTGTTTTCGAATTTTTTAAGGGACAATTTTCATGTGAGCCTTATTTTGTTTACTCATTTGAAAAAAATAATGTAAAATTCCTATTTTTCACTTTGTGATAACTTTATTTGCGAGCCGTTGAAACATGTAAATCGTTCGCTCTAATATATAGATTGCAGCACCCCCCCATATATATATATATATATATATATAAATATATATATATATAAGAAAAAGGAGACAGTATAAAAAGTCAGATAGCATGTTTCTAATAGGAATAGCATCTTCAGAAAGAGCGCAAAACATGATAATCTGATTTTCCATACTGTCTTCTGTTTTTCTCATAACGTCACACACACACACACACACACACACACACACTGAGATACAGATATATATATATATATATATATATATATATATATATATATATATATATATATATATATATATATATATATATGCCATTTTTGATCTTATCTAACAGTGAGTATACCAATTTTAACTATATATATATATATATAAATATATATATATATAAGCAGAAGTTCACGGCAATGACTATTACAAAAGACAACAGATTTCATTAACACCGACACAATGATCCTATCTAAGCAAACTAACCAGATTTTTCCTTGTTACCCGCGAGCAATGATATAAGGTTGGAGTGAAAATGGGGATAGTTTATATACATTTTGAAACAAAATCTGGTGCGGAAGTTCACTTAATTGTTTTTTTTTATCTTTTGTATTTTGGTGGAGGAAAGCCATAAAAGTTAATGTCAAGCAAACTGTTTTCAGTCTTTGTCGTAAGATTAGAAACTTTATCTTTAGTGTCATTGATTGTAATGCTACAAGTATGCTGTTATTTGAACCTCACAAAAGAAAACAAGCAAAATGACAACAAACTAACAAACAAACAAACGAACAAAAATACCAAAACCCAAACAAAAACATGCCTTATAAGAATCCATTCTTTCATTTATTTAAACGAATTTTATGATAAATTAAGTCTAAATGGCTATAGACCTACTTCTAAGGCATATATATATATATATATATATATATATATATATATATATATATATATATATATATCATCATGTCGTGCCGCTAGCACGGATATCCCTGACCCTCTCTCGCCACTTTTCCCTATCGTTCATCGTCTCAGGCAGGTCTTCAGGGCTACATCCCGTATCCTCACATAGCTGCTGCATGTATGTTCTAGCTGGTCATCCTGCTTTGCTCGGCCATATGTGGGGGTCCATAGGAGTACATTACTTCTCGAGCAGTGCTCGGCGTGTCTGGTTCGTCTAACTTGGATAGTTTTCGTAATGGGAGGCAGGTAGCCGTATAGTTGGTGCTTTGTGGGGTGTTGCCACCAGGACTTATTCAATATTGCTCGCAACATTCTTGTGTAATTGCCGTCTAGCTTCTTCTCCAGCCGTTTTGTTAGCGTCCAAGTGGTGCATCCATACAGCAGTATCGACACGACTGCTGCCTGGAAGAAACTGCGTTTCATTTTATCGATCAGGTTTTATTTCCATACGATCGATAGCTTATCGATAGCTGTCCATGCCTTCGTTAGCCGCGTGTCGATGTCTTTTTCGGTTGATGAGACACTGCCTGCTAGGTAGGTGAATTTGTCTACCAGTTTTAGAGAGGTTCCCTCTAGTGTGGAAATGTCGCCTGTTTGATTACAGCACATATATTCAGTTTTGTGAGCATTGACATGGAGGCCAATGCCTACGGCAGCTCGTTCCAAACTATGCAGTAGTGTTTCGGCTTGGTTGGGCGTATTTGCCAGTATCGCTATGTCATCGGCGTAGTCGGCGTCAGTAATTGTTTTTGCGGGGTACCTTCTGCTTCTTTTCTTTGTCAGCTCGAAGACGTTTTCTCTGATTTTATCGATCGATGTTCTAAGCACGTAGTTTAGGCAGATGATAAAGTGGTGTGGGGCTAGCGTGCCCCCTTGTACTCCTGCTACAATGTCGAAGTATTCTGTGTCTCCATCCGGTGAACGTACTTTCACTTTGGTGTTTCTATACAGAATAGTTATTGCTGCTACGGTTTCTTTTGGTAGACCGTATGCTAGTTGGATTTGTTCCATCTTCCCACTGTGAATGGAATCGAAGGCCTTGGTAAAGTCGACAAATATTAATGTCGCCGGTAGGTTTTTTGCCCGTACGCCTTCAATGATTCTACGGATGGTCAATATTTGTGAGGTCATGGATCTATTTCTTTGGAAGCCATTTTGGTTTTTCCTAAGGATGTTGTCGATTTTAGATTCTATGCGGTTTCGTAGCAGGGCATTGTAAATTTTGGCTGCTATGGATGTAAGTGTTATACCTCGGTAGTTCTTGGCTAATCCGTGGTCACCCTTTTTATGGAAGGGGAGGATGCATCCCTTCATCCATCTGTCAATCGGATTTTGATTATAGACTGCGTTGCAGTGTCTGAGCAGTATGTCGTCGAATTGTCTGGTCTTCCATACTTCTGGGGGAATCTCGTCCAGCCCTTTAGCTTTCCTATTTTTAATTTTTTAAAGAACAGAGTCGAGTTCTTCTTGCGTGAACGGTTCTTGTTTAATGTCCAATTGTTTACTAATAATTCTGGTGATTGGTTCATGCGTAACTTTCGGTGGGTTTCCAAGTAGATTTTCGAAATTTTGTTTCCACAGTTTTATTCTTTCCTGTTGGTTTGCAGCTTTCAATTTTGCTTTGGTTGTGCTCTTCCTTTTACTTACTTCGTTTATTGTTTGCCAGGCTATCCTAGATTACCTATCTTCTACTGAGTCTCTAATCTTATCTATCTGATTTTGTATGTATTCTGTTCGTTCTTTTAGATATATGCCTGTTAATTGATATTGTGCCTTTTTTAGTTTTATGATATTAGTGTTTGTTGGGTTCTTCCTATTGCTTTTGGAGGCAGTTTTCACATGTGCACGTTTTTCTCTAACCACTAAGGTTTTCTATGGGACTCTATATTTAGTTCTAGGTTCTGTTGGAATACACTTCGCTGCCGCTTCTAGGTGCGCGTTGACGAAATTCTCATAAAACGTCATTTGGGGTACCTATTTCTGTCTTCTCTTGTAATGTTTCGAATCTGTTTCTTAATTCTAATACATATTTATCTCAAATATCTCTGTTGTTTAGAAGGGACCAGTCATAGTGTTTGGTGGTCACTGTTCGTGTGGCGTTTTTTCGTAGGTTTGGTCGTATCTTTGCCAGGACTATTCGGTGATCGGAGGACACACCCTCGAAAGAGGAGTATGCCTCGCAATTCATCGCACTATTTTCCATTTCTTGTTTATAAAGACGTAGACTATCTGTGCTTTACTATTTTTCGCGTATGTGTAGGTCCATAATTTTCCCTCCCTTTTTTGATAGTTTGTATTGAGGCATGTTAATTTATTTTCCATCATGAATTCTGTTAGATGTCCATTACTATTTGATGTGTTGTGAAGGCTGTATCTGTTGTTTCCGTTTTTCCCGATTTGGGCATTCATATCTCCGCCAATGACTAGTACGTTGTGTTTCAATATGCTACGCACTAGAGAGGATAGCTCATCGTAGAATGCGACTAGTTCAGTTTCTTCACTAACGTTGGTAGGGCAGTAGCAGGAGATGATTGTTGTTCTGGGGTTGCGATTAAACGTAGCTGCCATCATCCTAGGTTGTATTCTCTCAATGCTATTTAGTGTTTTTAACGCTCTTGGTCCTATAAGCATTCCTACCCCTCCTACCGTGGCGTTGACAGAGTTTTTCAATGCAGATACAGTGGCTAGCGTCCATCCATTGCCAGTATCGTGATATTTGATATCTTTGGTGTGTGTGTATCTGTGTTCTTGTATGAATATTATGTCTTTCTTATGTTCAAGGGCCGATGCAGTCAGCTCTGGTAGTTGGCCTATTCTATTTAAAGTTCTAATGTTAAATGTCGCTATTTGTATTGTTTGTTTGCCTTTTAGTAGTTTTTGTTGTTTGAGCTCTGTAGCTGATTTTTCGAACTCTGAGGCCATAGCTCCAACCTCAGCAGGACGCGCCCCGTTTATATTCCAAAACGGCGATTTGAAAAGATTAAAAAATATGCAGACAAAGATTCTCTGTAATATTTAATCAGATACACCTCAACGAGGAAATACGGCTTAAGCACACACACACACACACACATAGATAGATAGATAGATAGATAGATAAAAAATGGATACTGAGCAATCAGTAAAATCTATCAGGTAGATTATCTAAGGTTATTCGTAATTCCTCCAATTCTGTGAGGCTGCACAATTTGCATGACCCTTGCAGAACTTGGAACGGTGTTTCCATCCCTCGCATCATTGTCCGAAAGTCAAACTTTGAGGGTTATTCAATAATTAATTGAAATATGATTCAGGAGTAATAATTCAAAATGAAGGTCATGAAGAAACGGTTCTTGCTTTAATAATAATTACATCGTCAAGGAAATGTGACAAGTGAATTACCGTCATTTATCGTTGGCTTTGATACAGGATAATTTAGAATGGCATATAACCATTTCAGTTTGGTCATTTTTCAGGAAAATCAAGTCAGACAAATTCGGTCCAAAGATACAGTGATGGCCGGTTATATCAGTTGAATCCTTCACTTCGAGAACAATCAAACAAAGAGTATTTGATCGTTAATTCACCGGCTGAAGTGACTCACCTTGGTGACATTATTGGAAAGAATTAAGGGAAAAGGAAAAGAGAGGAAGAGTGTAAAAGAATAAAGGAATATCTGTGGAAAGAAATGTACGTTAAGCGGGAAGATGGATTTAGAAAATAAAATAATACAGACAAAAGTAATAATGCGGTTGAAAGAAAGAAAGAACTGAAGATTTCGGAAGAACTAAGATTGAATTTGTAAAAAAAAATGTTGAAAGGAGATAGATAGATATACATATTGAGAGAGAGAGATAGATAGATAGATAGATAGATAGATAGAGAGAGAGAGAGAGAGAAACCAGGAAATTTGTGCTAGCAATACGACATGATGATGAATATTTGAGATCTCTTTGAAAACTATTTGTATTCAATAGAACCATGTAAAAATAAAACTCTTAAGATATATCTATAGCAAAAATGTAAATATGAACCCGATTCGATAACCCCTAGACATAAAATAACCCTACACGGGTTGATGTGCCGTTAAAATTATGTAATCATGAATCACCTCTCTTTATTAATGATTTATAAAGATTGAAAGGGATTAAGGCAGTTATTTCTTTTTGAAATGGCATTTATTTCAAACTTAAATCATTTCCAATTCACATCATGTTGAGAATGTTATTGTTTAACTTACAGTGTGAACGAAAAAACCTGCTCTGAAGGATAAAATATAAACTTTTTAAAAAACTTCGCTAATTCAATAAATTGAATTTGAGCTTCAGCAATCCAAGAGTGGATAACTCCGTAGAAACGCCTAACGAAATTAACGAGTTGTATCTTGAAAATAGCTGTAATTCATCCTGAGTGGAAAATCACATACACGTTTTATTTTCATTAATTTAGCTTTCAATCTTCTACAGGTAATAATTAAATCATGAAGCATTGTTAATTCCTTCAAAGTGATCAGGAATATTTAAAGCTTAAGTAAGACGAATTTTCATACCAATTATTTTAAATTCTTATCAAGTTACTTATGGCGTAATGGTTATCAACACGGTAAACGGAATCGGTGAGCAAAATGAATGCAAATAGCTTCGATCTGTATTTAAACAGATGGAAACTATTTGCATTCACTTTGCACTAATACCCCTGAGAAAAGCATGGATACGTCTCTCTTCTTCTTCTTCTTCCATTAGTTATACGGATAGAGATAGAAGGGTACATTGGATTCTATAGCCCTGAACATCTGTCTACAAGAAGAGCATAACTTTGAATTTAAAAAAAAAGTCATTTAGGTAGTGCAACATTGTCTTCAACTTTGTTCTAATAACTTTCTGTAACGACACTAGTGTCCAGCTGTATTGGCTCTTGACCTTCTTATGGACAATATTGGCGACGAACAGAGAGAGGAATTGCTGCCGACGTCTAGATTTGGAAGAAAATTTATGGCGTTCAGCGAGACTAATGGATGATATTATTTGTTGATAACGAAACTTTAAATCTGAATTCGGCTCATTGTTAACAGGTATCACAAGTTGAAACTTTAAAGTGGTTTAATAATGAAGTGTATAAATACTGGACATAAGATCTTCAACTTCTTCTCCAGAAACCTTTTTAGGTCGTTGGTGTTCAATGCAGAGTAATTCCCCTTTACGACATCTCTATGGTCAACGAACGTTTACTTAGCAGTGCCCATCTCCTTTCCTGGTAATATGTGACTGATTGAATTTAGTTACATGGTACCAGTAGAAAAGAATGATCTCTAGCCTAGGTGGTTTTGAATTTAGAGATTTCCTCGTTCTTGATCGATCTTTACCAAAGAGCTAAAGAACCCAGTCTGCACAAATATTTACCTTTTGCTGTGGTAAGTGAAAGAAATGGATTCCTGACTTGTGTATCAGCGAAAAGGGAAACGCAAACTGCTTTGTCCAGGCTTGTCGAGTCCATTTTATACATCGATAACCGTTACGCAACAAGTTTCTCCTAAGATTAGGATATCAATTAAAAGTCTGTTTGATAAAGCTTCTTAAATTTGAAGACCAGGATAAAATAAAATTTAACGGTCAGTTTGAGCTTTATTGCTATTTATTACGTATAATTAGATTTAACATAAATAAATAGGAAGCATTTAGTGAGGATCGAATTCACTATTTTGTGATCTACAAGATTAGAAATCCTCATTACACCGTGACAAATTACCTTAAATTCAGTTCACAGTGAGACCAGACCCCCTACCGGATATTTTCTTGACCCAGTTTAATTTTGACTCAGTACAAGAAGTTAGGCCGGAATCCTGATAATTTTGTCATTTTTCAGCAGCTGATGCTAGTGGGTGGAGGACACACACTTCCTCTAGATAGCTTACTGAGGCACGTTTCCCTTATATATATATATATATATATAGACTGAAACACGAACAAAACAGAAGGTTCAGTGATCCAGACAGTCTTTTAAAGCCCTTAATTTCGTGTACCACCCCCTTGCAATATAGGGATGGTATTTTTTTCGTTGATGTTTAGTCCTTTAAATGAGCGTAACGCTGCTGAGGGTAGAAACCATGGCTCAACAGCTTGCGAAAAGGTAGCCTGTGTTTGATACATTCGCAGCTAACCCTATATCTGAAGCCTGTTCTCTTATTTATTACCTAGGGACACGTAGTGCAATTACAGATCTATTTGACGTATAAAGGGGTTCGGAACAAGTACTGCCACTCGGAATCTGAGTGAACCTGATAATAAGGACCTCGAAGGGACGATTCTACTGTCTGCCAAACCGGGGCTTTACTACTAGAACCCAACCCAAGACAAAAATATGGGAATTCACTTTATAGTGGTAATTATCAGTCATACCACTTATTTAATCATCAAACAAGAACAATCTATGATATTAATAAAATAAGAGATGAGGGCATGGGTTCGAATGTTACGCTCAGTTCCTTCTGATACAAAATGGACCATTACGTCTTGTTTCTAAGGGAAGAAAATACACTACACCTCAGAGAGAAGAAAACCAATATAATAAGGAAAGAAATAAAGAAATAAAGAAAGAAAGAAAGAAAGAAAGAAAGAAGGTATAATACTATATGTCACGTGTTTATTGGTTGCTTTAATTGAATAGAAGAAAGCGAGAAAGAAGAAAAACAGAAAGAATAAAAGAAAGGAGAGGAAAAAAAAGAAGAGAAGAGTGAAAGAAACAAAAGAGATAGATTTATACTTAGATAGACTTATAGATAGATAAAGCGCGCGTGCACGAGAGAGAGAGAGAGAGAGAGAGAGAGAGAGAGAGAGAGAGGAGATGAGTAAAAGAAAAATGAATTATGCTTATTTTGAACACTTATTTTGAAAGTTAATTTTTAAACTAAAAAGAAATGACATGAATCTTATGAAAGTCAACAAAGTATTCAGTTTTAACAGCATTTTTAAAACTTGTTTATTGACTCATAAAAATAAACTGACCATTACATCCAAACTGGACTAATTACTCTTATTCAGAAATTCATTCGTAAAGGAAACGAGTTATTAATAATAAATAGATAGTGACAATCTACAAAATAACGCAAACATTATGAGATAAATCGTTGTAATTTAAAGAGTACATTAAAAAAGAAATATGAAAGTTTTCTTTATAAATCAATTTCTTTGTTAATTCATGTATCAAAATAGGAAAAAGCAAGCATAAAAAATTTCCAAGGTTACTTCTAGTTTGACCTTTTTGTGTATTTAATGGTTAATCTTGTCGTTTCTTTATATTTTTGTCCTACAAATTCCTCATAATTATGTTTCAATGACACAGTGAACCTCTAATCTGGGAAGACAAAAGAATTCTGTGGTGATAATAATTTAGTGGCAGAAGACCTTTAACATTTTGGCTAACGCGTGTCATTGTAGAGAATCCAAACTCCAGTCGCGCTATTACGTTAACTTTCGGACTAATACCCTTGGAAAATATATGAACTCTCTTATTACCTAGCCATAGGATAAAATACAATTTCTGTTCTTCTACAAAGATGGCTTTGGCATTTAATAGCTTATAAAAGTTGATATGCCATTAAACAAGGAAACAAAACCAAACCAAATCAAAACCAACCAATACTTCATTATATATATATATATATATATATATATATATATATATATATATATATATATATATTGCAAAGGATAAAGAATGCGAGTTCAGATCATATTATCGTTAATTCTTTCTTTCTTTCTTTCTTTCTTTCTTTCTTTCTTTCTTTCTTTCTTTCTTATCACAATTTCTTTCTTATTACAGTTTCTTTCTTTCTTTCTTTCTTTCTCAGTGCAGTGTAATGCTTCATTTTTTTTTCAAATTTAATATCTATATTTATCCCCCTTCTTTCTTTTCTTCTTTATCACTTTGTGTTTTCCTAAGCAAAAGATTACAAAAGAACCATTACGTTCCAGTCTTCACGTCCACTCTGATGCACATATAATGCTTTTGATTTTCATTTCAAATCGACTCTTTCTTATAATTTCATAGCAGACAATACAATTCTGACATCATTGCCATGACGACTTTTTAATGTAACCAATCCAACCCTGTCTCGGCGCGTTATGTTAGTTATCATTCGGTCACATATCACGCGCAAATGCTTACCATCGGTACTTAACTTTATTACTTGTTAGTTGTTGTTGTTGTTGTTATTAAATTCTTGTCTGAAGGAATCAGATTCAGGACTATGTATAAAAATAATACAAGGTATTTACAACTCTGGCTTTCTTTCCCGTAAATAATTGGAAATAGGAATAACCAATTGTAATTGGTGCTCTGGATACAGTCACCAAAGGATTAATACAGGGACTGGAGGACTTGAAAATAAGAGGACGAGCGGAGACTATGCAAATTACAGCTTTATTAAGATCGGCCAGAATAGAGAAGAGTCCTGGAGACTTGAGGAGACTTGCTGTCATTCAAACTCCACTGAAAAGCCATCGGCTAAGGCTGGTGGGAAAAACTCTCAAAATAATAATAATAATAATAATAATAAATGATAACAACTTTTAGAAATTTGGCAAAATTTTAATCATTAACTTACATTAAACTCGATTATAAATTTATATACTAGCTGAAGTACTTGTCTTTGCAGGATAAAAAGTCAAAATTTTAATCATTCGCTGTAAAATGATTACCTCATGCTAGCAGTCTTATAGCGAGCGAGTAATTGTTGTTTCAGTCAAAATCAACTTATGTCAAACTAATATATGATCATAAAAAGATCTTGAATTTAAAAAAAAATCCTTTTAAGACATTATTTTATGTTCCTAAACAATATATAAAATGTAGTAGAATATTAACGAACTATACTAAGGTTATATCCTAGCGTGGCGCAACCCTATCAATTCACACCTCACTGCTGGGGTCACTGCAAGTCTAGAATAACCCTCTCACTCCAAACACACGTTGTATTTTCCGTCGGTGCGCCGTTCAGTTCGGATCCTGTTCTGAAATCTCAATCTTTACACAGCAGTCGGAATGGTGGGGCGTTTATAATTTGAAATTGTTTGGATGGCACAGCTTCAGTTGTGGATCATCTAACTTGATATTCCTTAAAGTATTGTGATTTTGAGACACTAAAGAAACGGGCGTTTCCACAACCGATAAGCCGTGCTAATCTCTTCTGGATTTTGAGATAAAAACGGATCACCTAACCCCGACCAGAGTGAAAATCAATGAAAACGAAAAGAGACAAGTACTTAGACCTTGCCAAAGTGTTGTATAACATACCGGCATAATCAAGAGATGAAGGAATACACCACAACAGTTGGTAGCAAAAATATATAACTCTCACACTTTATTCCTCGAAAGGGGTCTTTGCTGGCGTATGCGAGAGAGAGAGAGAGAGAGAGATGGGGAGATGAACACACACAGACGACTTGAAGGACTTAAAGGTTTGGACACTTGGCCATGGCTATATTAATCCACAACTTTTTCTTCTTAGCCGCTACCCGAGTGGGGCGCCCAGCCACTCGCTGGCGCTCTCCGTGACTGACCGTATCTCTTCTGGCCGCAGGACTGAATCTTCCCGTACTCTGTGGGTGACTGTGTATATATAATTTCACAACGCCTACGCATTTCCAGTACACCCATGCATCGTTGCCTTCCTTGTTTACACAAGTGTGTCTTGCCATCACTCCGTTTACACAGCCGGCACATCCGGCTTTGTCAAAGGTAAATATGCAACAAGACAACAAAAAGCTACGGAACATGAAGGTAAAAGTGGTACCAATTGTAATTGGTGCCCTTGGAACGATCCCTAAAGGCTTGGTAAGAGGGATGGAAGAGTTGGAAATTGGAGGACGAGCAGAGAACATCGAAACTATTGTATTGTTGAAGTCGGCCAGAATACAAAGAAGAATCCTAGAGGCCAGTGGAGACTTGCTGTCGCTCAGGCTACAATGAAAGATCCTCAGCTAACGCTGGTTTGAAAAACTGGCTAGGAGTAATATACTAATATTCTTACTGATAATGATAAAATTAAACTAAAACTTAAAAAAGAGTAAAAATAGTTTTCTACCGAAAAACATCATCGAATAGAAAATTGATTAATATTGACCATAAAAATATAAATCAGGGACACAGATCTTAAACTTTCTGCTGAAAGTTACCTATAAACTATTCACTCACAAATCACCAAATAATATATATATATATATATATATATATATATATATATTTGTCTGTGTGTGTGTGTGTGTGTGTGTGTGTGTGTTTGCGTGTGTATGTGTGTGTATGTGTGTGGGTGTGTATATGTGTATTTGTGAGAATAAACAGTATTTGGCATTGAATAACCTACAAGGATTAGTATTCTATCAAAAATTATTAATATTTGATTAGATAGGAATACATAATATATTGGATTACTAATGTTACATAGCAATATTGAAACCATTTGTGTGCAAACAAATGAGCTCTAACTCGTTTAAAAAAGTTACCAACCCTTTAAAAATTATATATATGTATATATGTATATGTGTGTGTGTGTGTGTGTGTGTGTGTGTAAACAAGATTTGGCATTAAATAACCATCAAGGGATGAAATGCCATTAAACCAAACAACCTAACAGCTGCCAGTATCAACAAAAGCAACATAAGAACAAACAACACAAAGTAGAAAATCGAAATGAGGAAAAAGCCCGCAACAACATGGATATTTCAGACGACAAATCGCCTAGAAGTATGGAACTTGGCTTCGAAAGAAAACCCTCAAGAAAGAAACTGAATTTCTAAAAAGCACAAAACAACGCCCTAACAACCACTTGTATTAAAGCAAAAATTGATAATACGCAACTGAATCGATAATGTAGCCTATGATGAGATGAAACGGTTAATCACATAGTAAGTGATAACAGCAACATTAAACAAAAAACTGTTCATGACTAGGTATAACTGGACGAGACTGATTGCATTTCACATAGCACTAATACCCTTGGGAAAGGTATGAATCCAATTATTCTCCCTCCAGCTATGGGTAAATAGTAGGACAGACTATGTTCTTCAGCCTTGGTTAGGCAACTAGTCTAGGAGAAGGAAAACTCTGAATTAAAACCTGTTAAACTTAAAAATTCACCTTGTGTCATATCCTGCCCGAGCGGAGGGGTTGGTAAATAGGATAACTGTGGGGGAAAGGTGATTCACCGGGAATTGTGCACGCTATTAAAATTCGACTGTATTACCAAATGGTATGTGCACAAACCAGAATTCATCCTTGAGAATTAATATCTCAGGGACTTTGTGATACAACTGGATCCTCTCATCTCGACCAGAAGACCAGACGTTGTAGTGATTAACAAGAAAAAAGTGAACCACTGAGTAAAGATAAAAGCAAACGAAAAGATTGACAAATACTTGAACCTTTAGTTGGCTAAATTTCTGAGACGAAGCTTGTTGATTTTTATCATTAAGGGTCTTCGGACTATTGTCTTCATCTTTATTGTTATTTCCACAACGTTTCGGCCGATATGTCCTCCGGCCTTCTTCAGGTGTTTGTCGAACTCGGGAACCTTCGCGGAACTTCGAACTACGTCCTTCATTGAATCCACGGGGGGTCGTACTATTGCCTTCCGATGTTCTTCTAGCCTTACTTTTAGTGGGCGACCTGTCTCATTTTTGTATATTTTACTACAACTGCAAGGGATGGAGTAAACACAGTTCTTGGTCATGTTGAACTCCGTTGATGGCTTGACCCGGAAGAGATTCCTCCGGAGAGTTGAACCACTTGTGAATACTGTCCTGATGTCATATGGACTACATATCTTTTGGATCCTTTCGGCTAGTCCTTTGACATAGGGCAGACATACCGTGGTAAGTAATGGAGTTCGACAAACACCTGAAGAAAGTCGGAGGACATATCGGCCGAAACGTTGTGGAAATAACAATAAAGATGAAGACAATAGTCCGAAACCCCTTAATGATAAAAATACTTGAACCTTGCCAGAAGAAAAAAAAACAACAAAAAACAAAAACGAAACAAAACAGAACAAAACAAAAAACCGTGGAACCCGAGGGTGACGGGGATACTAATTGTCGATGGTGCGCTTGAGACGGTCCCCAAAAGCCTGGAAAAAGACTGGAGGAATTGGAAATTAGAGGAAGAGTCGAGATCCTTCAGACCACAGAATTGTTAAAATCGGTTATATTTTTCAAAAAAATCCTGGAGACCTCTGTCACTCAGGCGCCAGTGAAAGACCACCTGCTAACGCTGGTGGGAAAATGTTACATAGAATATAACAACAACAATAATAATAAAGAAGAAAAGATCTCGTCAACTTGAGGATTTTCCGTTCTAGCGGATCAGAGAGTGACAATCAAAAACAGCGAAAAGTTAGACATATACTGGCTTGAGAGCTGAAAAATCTGTGGAACATGAAAGTGGCGCCGATACCAATTGTTGTTGGTCTCCATGGAACAGTTGTGAAAGGCTTGAAAAAAAGACTGGAGAAATGGGAAATCATATGAAGATTTGAGATCATCCAGACCACAGCACTGTTGAGATTGGATAGAATATTCAGAAGGGTCTTAACACTAACTCTACCTGAAGGAACTTGCTTTCACTCAACCTCCCGCGAAAGACCATCAGTTAAAACTGGTGTGAAAAAAATCTTGCATTGAGTGAAAAAAATGACTTCAATAAACTGGCACAACATGGTTAGTGAGCTGATCCACTGGGAATTGTGCAAAAGACTGAGCTTTGACCATATAGACAAATGATACAGGCTCGAACCAGAATATGTTCGGCATAATAAATGCGAATAATTAGAATTTTTAGCTGAGTCATACGAATAAATTGAAAATACACTGCGCTAATAATGAACAAAGATAGAGATACAACAGACGGAATAGAACTACACAATCAAGAAAGCATCAAAACACTCAAAGAAAAAGACACAAAAACCTGGTAATATTAGAAGCAAACACGATCAAACAAACTGAAAGGAAGACAAAGCTAAAAATGAGTTACTCAGAAGGAAACGAAAACTACTGGAAACCAAATTATATAACAGAATAAATACCGATCAATCTCTTCGGTAAGATAATTAGACCTTTCTTAAACCGGACAAGAGAGAAGCTAAGAAATATGGACGAGAGAAAAAGAAAATTGATGACAATCCACTTGGCCTTACACCCGAGAGATAATGTGAATAGACTGCACGTTACAAGAAAAGAAAGCAGAAGAGAACTGCTTGGCATTGAGGTTTGTGTGGATGCAGCAATTTAGGGGCTCAAAAATACAAACAACAATGACTAAAAAAAGATATGTCACAAAAGCTAAAAAAAGAACAACACTACGACAAAGAAGAAAACGGAATTTTACTAAAACGATAAAACAGAAATGAAAAGAAAAACTTCATAAGATAAAGAAATGATATTGTGTACGAGATGATCTTGATATGGTTATACAGAGAAAACTTAAAGAGAGAAACTGAATCGCTCACAATAGCAGCTCAAAATAACACCACAAGAACTGTGAGCAAGCTAGAATTGATAAGATACAGGAAAATACCAAGTGTGGGCTACGACGATATATATATATATATATATATACTCCCAGTCAAAAGTATTTGGCTATTCTCAAAAAAATTTATTCCTCATTCTAAAACAGTTATTTTCAATGAAACAACTTAAGTATAACAATGTTTTTTATTCATTGTACTAAATATAAATTTTCCTCAGTAACTTTGATTTTAGAATAACCAGATATCTTTTGAAAAATTGATTTGAACGCGTTTTCTTCTCCACTACTGAGCATGAATAAAACGTTTTCTAAAAGTTACATTATACCACCATTTGAGCTCACATTAGACTATATTGTGTTGAATTACTGCTTGCTAGATACTACCTGTTTTACCAATATAAAGGACAATTTCATAAGAGTTAACAGCTTGCGTGACAGAAGGTTAATTACTCCAAACTGAACCAATGTCATTAAAAAATGTGTCAACATACACTGGGAGGAGAAGATTCTGGGAAACTGGCTAATATGGATGAATTGCTGTCAAGAAACCCTTGTTGAGGAAGCAAAACAATGTCAAAAGGTTCCAATGGACCAAGATGCACAAAAACTGGATGATAGAGCAGTGGAATAAAGTCCTTTCAATAGGCGAATCAAAGTCAAATATGATGGTCTATGTGCGGCGAAGAGTTAGTGAAAAACCGGCAACCCCCTGTATCAAACTAACCATAAAGCATGGTGGAGGCTCTGTAATGGTGTGTGTGTGTGTGTGTGTGTGTGTGTGTAGGTGGGGGCTTTTTCCAATTGCAAAGTCAGGGATTTGCACCCGGTGAAAGGTAAATTGAACCAGACTGGCTATCACAGCATTCTGCAGCATCACACAATCCCATGTGGAACGAGGCTTGTGGGTCAAAGATTTTTACTCATGCAAGATAATGACCCAATGCATACTAGTAAACTCTGCCAGAAGTACATTAAAAGCAAAGAGGAACGTCCTTCATAATGCCTTGGTAGCCGGCGCAATCAGAGGACTTAAATCCCATTGAACTGGTGTGGAATGAATTTGAGCGAAAAGTCAGAGCTAAACAACCCAAAAGAGTGGCTCACCTCTGGCAACTCTTGTAGGAAAGTTGGGAATAAATAATATCAATCTACCTCCAGTCGTTGGTGGAAAGAATGTCGAGAATCTGTGAAGCAGTGATAGCGACAAAAGGGGGATATTTTGATGAATCAAAAGCTTAAGAAGTTGGGGTTTTTTTTGCAATTTTTAATTAATTTTTATTTTATATGGCTCAGAAAGACCTGTATTTAGTATAATAGATAAAACCATTGTGGTGCTTAACTTAACTCTTTCATTAAAAATAACATGTTGAAGATGAAAAATAAGAATTTTTGAGGGTCTCCAAATACTTATATATAGAAAGAGGGAGAAAGAGAGAGATGAGACCCCACCATAAATGAATGCAGCCAACTTCATTGAAGGAGTATGAGAAAATGTACAACTGCAGGGAGTAGATTACTATCTTTTTTCACCGGGAATTATGCAAACGACTAACATTTGACCCTGCTACCAAATGTATACAAAACAACCATAATATTACCCTGGTGAACGAAACCAAAAAAAAAACAAAAAAACCCAGAGATTTTGAAATACAAACGGATGAAACAATCTCGGCCAGTAGACCAAATCTAGTTTTAGTTAATGAATGGAAAAGAACTTGCTAACTAGTAGACTGGGTTGTTCTAGTTCATCCTGGTGTGAAGGTGAAAGAATGCGAAAAACTAGATAAATACCAGGACCTTGCCAGAGAACTAAATATATATGGAACATGAAGTAATACCAATACCATAGTTGGAACCTTAGAAAAAACCTCGAAAAACCTTGAAAAGAGTCCAGGAGAACTAGAAATCCGAGGACTGAGACTGCCGAAATGACTGAACTGCTGAGATCTGCAGTCACTCAGAATTAAGTGAATACTACCAATTACAACTAGTGAGAAAATACAAGAAGAAGAAGAAGAAGAAGACTAAATTAAAGACTAAATGAAAAATTTACGGACAGGATATTAGGGTGCACTTTGATATAGCAATTACATTGCAAAATGTACCCCATTTAAAACAAAAGTATTTTTCAGAATTAACAATTTGCCAGCGATAACAAATATCATACTGGAAAGCAAGCATAAAAAGATTACTTGAAAAAATTAAAATGGTGACATTACCTCATGTGAACGATAATGATCAAACATATTTACGTATTTGTAAAATAAGAGATTCCTTACTATTCTCCACTTGACGTTTTCACAAGGATATCCAATTTTATTTATGTAGATTCTGGAAGATCCCCCCTCTCTCTCTCTCATTTCTTTTGGGCAGATCATTTTTGACATATAATATTCAACAGAAATATGTTCAGATTTGTATTTATTTTTTACCTCTTCTCATCGCCTATAAAGGAAACTTCATCTTTCGGACCGGATCCAATTTTGTTCATGAATATTAAAAGCACATCATCAAACGCCCAGTCAATATTTATCAATAGCCGGTTGCTGTCTGAATTTATCTTTTTAAAAAGTTGTGATATCAATCTAATGACATCTGAATCTGGCACGTGACCTTAGAAATTATAAAGACACATCCAAACACTCATAAAGTCCATTAAAAAAGTATCGAGACCAAAGCTTTATTTATCAAGACAAATGAACAAACAATAAAACGTTAAATTTCATCAAAATAGTCCACTTGGCATTTGAAACAGTGAGTTTATCATTAGTTGAAGCACCAATAAAAGACTCTTCTTTTGATCGAGCGTAAAACTTCATCGAATTTTTAAAAATCTTCTTCACCTCTAAAGATAAATTTACAATCAAGAAAACAAGATCGAGTGAAGTTGGTTGCATTTTTTTAATCTACCCATCTATAAGCCTCAAGTAAAATCATCATTATTATATGCGAGAATAGGCTGAAAAGATCATAGACTGAAAATCTCATATGATGACTACATATTTGAGTCTATTTTTACTAATTATATCCAAGCACTGCAACACTGATGGAAGAAGTGTGTGGACTACATGGAGGACAATGTCGAAAAAACCCTCATTTGGTGATATGCACTGAGAATATCTTATTCTGCCCCTGAACTTTTAAGCCGACCCTCGTAAATTGCTCAGCAGTGCAAACTTCTTCATTATAAAGTAAATTTTTTAAATCGAAAAAGTTAAATTCACTTTCAATATCTATTTATGGACTGCATATAGCTTTGAGTTACTTTAAAGGTTGCTTGTTTACATTGATTGATAATTGTGCTTCAACTAACCTATTATATTTTGGGTTTGGGGATGCAATCAGCAGTCAGTGCATATAAGGTTATAACTTTTGTGGGGGTAAAAAATATAAGCAAGTTGTTTCAGAAGTCTTCACTTTTAAACGGTCTTTACGAAGGAGAAATGAGAAAGAGACGAAGAAACAGGAAAATTATCGGAGTAAACATCAATCGTATATTTAATCTGCTTGTATCTATCATTTTTCTATTTACTTTATAAGATAAAGTTATCATATGATTGCATAAAAATAAAAGATTAAAATAAAAATACAAAAAAAAATTAATAAAGGAACGAGGCCCAACATTGATATCTTTGAAATTAAAGAGCTAATCAATTTGTGTGTCTTATTTACTTTTACTATTATTATTACACCTTGTGAGTTGTTCGCACCAGATTACTGAATTTCATTGGATCTTGAGTGATAGAAAGTCTCCTCAAATCTCCAGGACTCATCTCAGTATTCTGGCCGATCTCAACAATGCAGTAGTTTGGATGGTATCGGTTCTTCCGCTGATTTCCAACTCTTCCAGTCCCCTTACCAAGGCTTTCGTGACCGTTCCAAGAGAGCCAATAATAATTTGTACCACTGTCACCTTTTAGTTCTCTGGTTAGGTCTAAGTACTTGTCTCTTTTTTCGTCCTCTTTTATTTTCCCTCTGTGTATCACCGAGACGGCAAAGTCCACTATTCGGCAGGCTCTTATTTTTGTTAACTATCTCTAGGTCTGGTCTTCTGACCGGGATTAAGTGATCCGTTTGTATCTCTTAGTCCCAGAGGATTTTGCACGTCTCATTCCTGAGGACGGACTCTGGTTTGTGCATATACCATTTCGTAGTATGGTCAAATTTCAATCTCTTGAACAATTCCCAATACATCAGCTTCTCCACCCAGACATGTATACTTTAATTCTCTTTTAAAACCAAATTGCAATATTTACTTATCATGTAATTAATCGTTTCGTCTCTATCACCACTTGCTTTTTTCTTGCATTTCACTTATTTTCGCTTTAACATAGTTGGTCCTTATGGCGTTGTTTATAACTGTTATTAGAAGAGATTTATTTTCTCTCTAATTATCATTATTCGTTTTTTTACATCAGCATTAGCTGGGGGTATTTCACCGGAATCTGGGTGATAGCAAGTCTCCGCAAGTCTTAGTATCCAAGCTGATCTTAAAATTGCTGTAGTCTGGATGGTCTCGGTTCTTCCTCGGACTTCCTATTCCTCCAGTCTATTTCTCAGAGTGTTGGGGACAGTTCAAAGCACATCAGTTGTAATCAAAATAAAGCCTTTTCTGTCTGATCTCACCCCTCCCGTTGAGAAAGTACATTGTGAACTATGAATCCCTGGTCTTTATAATGTTCTAACTTTCAAATCGTTCACTATCGGTAAAAAATGACTCGTCAATTAGTGGGGATGAGAAGGAGGCTTGCGAATGCTCTATTTTACCGGAAGGAGCTGTAAACTTGTTCTCTCGCTCATTTTCAGAGAGCACACATGTCAAAACTTAAGTTGTAGAAAAAGAGAAATTTTGAATAGCCTTTATGCAAATTAATTGACATCTCCAGTTTTTGTTTGATTTATCATGTAAATATGAAAATCCGAAGAAATCTGATGTCTTATACCTAGTTGATGGAGATGTTAATCGGCCTTCGGGCTTTTGACCTTGTGTCAAGTCCTGTCTGGTGGGAGGCAGCGACAAATACTTACCTAGTTGATGGAGATAATCTGTCAAATTTACTCATTTTCATATACATTCTATTAGATTAGAGAAGCAAGTCCAGAATGTCTTTGCTTATTGATATTACCGGATCTGCGCTCTCTTTATTGAACGAATCAACTAAAACGTTTAACCGATGAAATTTTACTTGAAAAATATAGAATTAACGTTTTACAGTATCATATTTTTCTCTTCATGCACTGCAGAGAGATTCTAAACTTGATAAGCTATCGTCAGATCAGCCAGGTGACTGAACGAAATGAAAGTTTAAGAAGTTTCTTTAAATATTCGAACATATAAAGACAATAAAAACTCAAACCTAATATAAATGTAGATATGTAACTTCGAACGTTGAAAGAGATGAATTTCTCAATAAAGAAGAAAAGAAAATATGGCAGTCTATAAAATGATAATTATTCAATAGAAAATCAGTTCAAGTAGACTTGACCTTTTTAAAAGCTTTTTATAGCGAATGGGACAAATATCACTGTGTGAAACGAATTCAAGTGTGTACTTGAACATTCATGGGTATATCTCAGTGCTTATACGATAGAATTGAAAGTTGAGGTTTTTATATGCTGTTGTACTCGAACTAGTTTCTTCGTCTTGATTATTATAGACCCAATATTTTGGTCGCAGTATATCCCGTCCTTCTTTCGATGTCTGTCATAGGTGCTAATCAAAGAATTTTGAAGTGAATGTTTTTTCAGTGCACTGGGCAATATTGTTCTCATTACGCTGTCCTTGCTTAGAGGATATTTTAGATCAGTTAATATTTCCTTGTTAGTTCTTCCTTATGCGACTGTTTGTCTGTCTCTTCTACTGATCCGGTATATATATATATATATATATATATATATATTGAACAACCCCCAAGTAATTAGATACACTTCAAACAACACTTTTATCTACTTGTTTTGTACGATAATCTGCGGGTGGTAACTTGGAGTCTTAAATGGTTAATATTGTTTGTCTCTCTCTTCAACTGAGTTGGACTAAATGAAGTGTAGTCAAAAAGTATCGAGTCAGAAGTTGTATTTACCAAGATAGAAATGATCAATGAATGAAACATTTTCTTCAAAATTGTCTTCTTGTCATTCATCACACATATTCCAGTGAGTTTTCCATTTGTTGAAGCACATTTGGAACTATTCTTTTGTTATGGCGCAAAGCTGATTCATAGTATTTAAAAATTCTTGCACTTCCTCAAATCCTCCACCTGGGATGAATTTCTAATTTTTGAAACGAGGAAGAAGTTTCATGGAGTTAAGTCTGTGGAGTATGGAGGGTGCTGCATTTGTACATTTGATCAAAATTGCTGATCAAAATATGTCCAATCAGATGATCAAAAATACCGAGAATTAGCACTAACAAGGCTAGACGAAGTCCAGACAGCAACCTAGATGCCTAGACATCATTGCTTTATTATAACGTGCTCAAATTCATTCATATTCTAAATTTGATGTTCTCGATCCTTTTGGATTACAACATGGATCTTTTTGTATTCCAAATAATTAACTTGTAGAATTTCTGAATTTGAAGACAAATATATTTTCTTAATTATATGGTGTTGAATTCTATCTAAGCATTAGTGAGGAGGTTATTTTAACCAAATTACGAAAGTCACCTGAAAAATGTCACATGGCACAGCGGCCGAAATGTTGTGATTGTAACATCCAAGATAAGGCCACTGATCCATGTGGGTCGGTTCCTTATTTCAGTAATTCTGTCTGAAACTAAAATTCAAGAATTCCCGATTTTCTTCCTGGGGAAATTACAAAATTTGAATTGGGAACTCGCAAAACTGATCTTTCACTCATTCTTGCCATTCAGTCTTTCGACATTAAAAATATTGTCACAATAACATTCTGTTTTGGCTGATTTTTTTCATTTGAAACTTGTTAGTTTACTTATATACATTATATGTACATGAGGCGTACGGTATCACCAATAAACAAAAATATCCTTATTAATTTAAAAAGTTAAAATTTTACTTTCTTTTAAGTCAAAGATGCCAAGATTTCACAATTTCTAATAAATATTATTAAGTAAAACGGATATTGTTAGTGGTTATTCATTAGAAACTCTATAGAAATATCATTGTATCTAGGGTGAATATATAGGAGTCCAATATATATATATATATATATATATATATATATATATATATACATATATAAATCAAAGAACTTTCACTAACAAACTATTTACTGTAACTTTAAGTTTTATGCAACTATTGATGACCCACTTCTTCGATTATGCAACGCAGTCTATAAAACAAAATACAACAGAGAAATAGACAAAAGGCTGCAACATCCCATTTCCCGAGAAATGTGACCTGGGAATAACTAATAACAACAATATATCTTTTACTGCTATTGCTGCTAAGGTTTACAATGCTCTGTTTCTCAACTACAGCAAACCTGAAATCGAGAAAATTTTTACGAAAATTCAGAACGGTTTTCGAAGATATTGATCCACAGCTTCACCGATTCTGACTACACGTCGAATCATAAAAAGAGTTCGTGCAAAAAATCCCCGGGCAACAATATTATTCATAGATTTCTCCAAACCATTCAATTCTATTCACAAATGTAAGATTGAGCAAATACTCCAAGAACATGGTCTCCCCAAATAAACTGTTACAGTTATAATGATGCTTTATAAAAACATGAAAATGGTTCACTCATCTGATGGAGACATAGACTTCTTCGATATTGTCACTTGAGTTGTGCAATGAGATACAATAGCACCATATTTGTTTATACTCTGCCTAGTCTACGAACTTCGAACGTCGATCAATCAAACAAAAGAAAATGCCTTTGACCCCCCCCCCCAAGGAAGAATAAGACAATATCTTGCAGAAATTATAACAGACGCAGACTTCGCAGATGATCAAGTACTTCTAGCAAATTCACCTGCCCAAGCTGAATCCCAACTGCATAGCTTGGAGTAAGCAGCAGGAAGAATTGGTCTTCAATTGAATGCAAATAAAATAGAGTTCATGTGTTTGAAACGACAAGGAGCCATTTCCACTCGACGTGGCAAGCCTCTAAAATCAGTTGACTCGTTCACATATCACGGTGGTAATATCTCATCTGTTGAAAAAATGCCTACCGAAGGCGTGGACTGCTGTCGACAGGTTATCGATCACATTGAAGTCTTATCTATCTAATGAAATAAAACGGGATTTCTTCCAAGCTGTAGTTGAGTCAATACAACTTCAAGGATGTATCACATGGCCACTTACAAAACGCATGGAAAAAGACTAGATGGGAGCTGCACAACAATGCTACCTACTGTTTTGAACAAATCCTGGAAACAGCACACGGCAAAACCGCAATTGTACGGTCACATACCTCCCATCTAAAAAAACTATTCAAGTAAGACGAACAAGACATACGGGGCACTGCTGGAAAAGCAAGGACGAACTCATAACCGACTTTCTTCTATGGACCCCTACATATAGACGCACCAGTATTGGCCA
>CAUZXS010003981.1:30000-40000 GCA_963585895.1 Sepioteuthis lessoniana | reverse complement strand
GATTCGAGCCTTTAGGCATCTCTAGAGGAAGTAATCACAAGAGGGTAGATCTGCGGTCTACGCCTAAAGATTCGAGCCTTTAGTCATCTCTAGAGGAAGTAATCACAAGGGGATAGATACATACTCAGTGTTTAGGAGGACAGACAGCTTCGAAATGCTTACGAAATAACCACAGCGTCGCAATCCTTCTGCCACACCACGAATAAACAATCGCAGATAATTGTTGGGAATAAGACAAAGTTTTAATGGATGAAATAGTTTCATTGTACTTACTGTTTATTTTCATGCTCTCTTGGAAACTTGAATGGCTCATTATCATTAGGCTGTTGGTCAAGCTTGCTACTATATCTTTCTTCTGATTTCTTCTTGCCTTTACGTTGCCTTGGAGTTGACGGACGTCGGCCAGTGGCTTCTAATACGCCATCCAAACTCTTTCGAACACTCATTTTTGTGTTTTATCTTTCAGCTAACAATTCTGAAAGAAAAAAAAAAACAAGCATTTTAATGAGTGTTTTTTTCCGTTTAAATCCAATAAATATATATCATATATAGAAAATGCACTCAAAATGTAATTTCTAAACCTATGTTATGACAATGATTGCAATAAATAAGTTTTCTTGTTTGCTTAGCAAAAATTTAGTATTTCTTCAAGTTATTTTCATGAATGATCAAGCTACCTAAAAAGCTTTACCGCCAAGCTTTATTTACAAAATCAATTTAATTGCATAGTTCAAGTCATAGATGACGAGTTAATTCATACAAAGAAAGAAAGAAAGAAGGAAAGAAAGAAGGAAAGAAAGAAAGAAAAGGATAATGATTTATCTTCCGAGAGAAAGGAAGAAAGTTATAGTAAGAAAGAAAGAAAACTTTATTGTGAGAAAAAGAAAGAAAAAGGGTACGAAGAAGGAGAAAGTGAGAAGGGAAGAAAGAGAAAGACAAAGACATGTAATCTACTGGATATATTTGATTATAAAAAAGCCTAATATTACAACATCATTATAATTTTTAATTTCCTTCAGAGAGATCAAATCACGTTCCCGACACACACACACACACACACACACACGCGCACACACACACATACACATACATACATACATATATATATATATATATATATATATATATAAAAGTGAGTTAATACTTTAATATTTTACTTTTAATATATATATATATATATATATATAAGAAGTAAAGTATTCACACAGTTCACAGAGTTTCTCTAAAAGCATCAGACTGCTTTGATATTTTAGTTCTTATGAGAGATCTGTATTTGTAAATGAGAATTTTAATATTTCTAATGCTACATTTTTTACACTTGCTATAATAATACTAAAGATAGGTTTGGTTTGTTTCTTGTTTAATGATCATATCAACCTTCGTGGGTAATTTAATGCCAAATCCACCCTTCTAGAAGAACAGCAGTGATGCTATTTTATCCATAGCTGGGAAATAATACAAATAAAAGAGGACTGATTACATCCATCAGAAACGATACTGACAACACGATGGACAACAGAATGACAATAACTAGGAAACAAAAATGGGAAGAAAAACAACTCTATGGGCATTTTAAACGACTAATAAACAACATTTCACACGCCAAAACCTGGACCTGGCTAAGAAAAGGAAACTTTGAGAGAGAAACAGAATCTCTCCGAATAGCAGCACAAAACAACGCCATAAGAACCAATCATATCAAAGCGAGAATTGATAAGACTCAACAAAATAGCAAATGTAGGCTATGTGGTAAGAGAGACGAAACCATCAATTACATGATTGGCGAATGCTGCAAATTACCACAGAAGGTGTGTAAGACTAGACACGACTGGGTAGGCAAGGTGATCCACTAGGAGATGTGCAATAAATTTAAATTTGACCATACGAACAAATGGTATATGCACAACCCAGCACCTGTTCTGGAAAATAACACACATAAACTCCTATGGGACTTTGACGTACAGGCGGATCACCTAATCTCGGCCAGAAGACCAGACCTTATAATAATCAACAAAAAAAAAAAAAATAGAATTTGAAAAATTGTGGACTTTGCTGTCCCGGCTGACGACAGAAGTACCTCGACCTTGCTAGGGAATTTTTTAAAAAATTGGAACATGAGGGTGACAATTATACCAATTCTGATTGGTGCTTTCGGTACAGTAACTAAAGGATTATTAAAGGGACTGGAGGTCTTGGAAGTTGGCGGACGAGGGGAGACCATCCAAACTACAGCATTATTGAGAACGACCAGAATACTGATGGTCTCGATTCGTCCGCAAATCCCAAGCTCTTGGGAACTATTCTGAGAGTGCAAATTAGAATTAGTGTTAATGCTACATTATGTTCTCCAGCAATATCTTTTTTTGCTTTTAGTGATTTTTCACGGCAAAATCCACTAATACAAGTGTTCTTTTCTTTTCTTTTTTTTTTGTTTATTATCGCTAGGACCAGGTCTTGGCTGGGATCAGGTGACCCGTTTGTATCTTAAAACCCCAAAGAATTTTATGGCTTATTCTCTAAGAAGGATTCTGCTGGGCGTATATACAATTTGGCAGTATGGTCAAATTTCAATCTCTTGCAGAATTCCCCAGTCGATCACCTTCCCTTCCCAGATGTGTCTAGTCTTCAACTCCTTTTGCACAAGTTTGCTACATTCGATTATTATTTGATTAATCCTTTCATCTTTGTCAACATATAATCTACACTTGTTATTTTGTTACATATTATCGATTTTCGCTTTTATGTAGCTGCTCCTTATCGCGTTGTTTTGCGCTGCTGTAAGAAGAGATTCAGTTTTTCTCTTTTGGTTTCGTGTGACCATGTCCTGGTCTTTTCGTGTGAGATTTCACCAAGTTGTCACTTGAAATAACCATTCAGTTGTTCTTCCCATTTCTGTTTTCAAGTTTTTGTTGTTGTTCTGTTTGTCTTTATGTCAGCATTGCTGACATCGACCTAAATATTGAGAAGAGTCCTGGAGACACGAGGTGACTTGCTAACAGATTCCAGTAAAGTACCATCAGCTAACGTTAGTGTGAAAATGAAGTATATATATATATATATATATATATATATAGGCTTGGTTAATGTATGCACTTATTCTCCCAAATATTAATTAAAAAGTAGCACACCTATCATTCTACAATGAAGGTTTTGGCATTAAATAACCCCCGAAAATAATTATGTCATCAAACAAAGAAATCAAACTTATATATATATATATTTATATAAAGAAAACCTACGGTTGTCTGGCATTCTTATAACAGTGCTCAATATCCAAAATAGAGCTATTTGCAGGTACACTTTTAAGTGTTTGCAAACGTACTTACATATAGATTAATAATATTGATTTTTGGAGAGTTTTCACTCCAGCGTTAGTCGATGTTTTTTTTTACTTTGATTTTGAGTGATAGCAGGTCTCTTCAAGTCTCCAGGACTCTTCTCAATATCCTGGCCGATCTCAATAATGCTGTAGTTTGGATGGTCTTCACTCTTCCTCTAATTTCCAATTCCTCCCGTCCGTTTATCAATCCTTGGGTGACTGTACCAAGAGCACCAATTACAATTTCGTGTCTTACTGTTTTTTCAGTTCCCTAGCAAGGTTCAGGTATTCATTCTTCTTTTCGCTTTCTTTAAATTTTACTCTTTATTATTATTATTATTATTATTATTAAAAAATCAAGCAACGAAATTATTTGATGTTGTAGTAATTGATACTATTGAAGTATAACAGGTATACAACCGAAAATATCGTATCCTGGTCTCCCTTTATTCGCTTCGAGTATATATATATATATATATATATATATGTGTGTGTGTGTGTGTGTGTGTGTTTTAGTTACATTGTACTTTATATATTCAGTAAATACCGAGAAATCTTTTTGCATCTCACGGCAACTTTTTATGACACATTATTCTATCGTTAATTTAGAGCAAATATCTTCATTCCAATAATGATTCCTAATAATAATCAGCGTATTGAAGAATCATTGCTATAACGCTGGAAGCCCTTCCAGAGTTCATTATCAAGTATCTTAATTAGATTTACATTCTTCCTGAGGTGCTTTTTTTTCTGAAATAATTGTTGCAAGTTTTTAATATTGTCGAGAACGTTCGAATGAATGTTCACCAATCTATTTTGCTTTATTGTACACTTCTCAAGCCTCACAGATTTATAACATAACCTTAGAAAAACAACAACTGAATAAGAAGAAAAGAAATTAAAACTTCTCTTAAAATATATTTACCTAGCTGAAACACCTGTCTACGTCGGGTAAGAATTGCATCAGACTAGTTTGAATAATCGATTCATCAAATGAATCAATTATGTGTCAACTAGTCTACGGTTATTTTATGCGTAGAAGTGAGGGAATCACGTTCATTTTATGTCCATATTTACATTTTGTATGTAAATTTTTTTAGATCTCTTTGACGCTTAGATGAGACCCTAAAAGGTACTACCACTTCGGGTCTGGGTGGACTTGAGCTACAACACATTCCCCAGATCTCCAAAATTGAAGCCTTAGCATCAGATACCGATTTTGTCGTACCCAGAACATCCTTTTTTGTTGAGATTTATTCAGCGTATTCTAAACCGCACCGACAGGACAGAAATCCCCCTATAAATAAAATGTTTCCTTGGTGTTGATGTTCAGCTGGGAAATATTGTTTTCCTCAGACAGCAAAACTGCCGGATATTTTATGAAGACTCATAAAAACACTGAGACTGAACCTTTTGATTTTTTAAATATCAAAATTTAGAATGCAGATGAAGATGGGCTTCGTTTCATTGTTTAATTGCATATCACCCCAGCGTTAGCAGCTGGTCTTTCACTGGAGACTGAGTGACAACAAGTCTCCCCAAATCTCCAAGACTTTTCTCCGTATTCTTGCCGATCTTAGTAATGCTGTAGTTTAGATGGTCTCAGTTCGTCCTTTGATTTTCAACTCTTCCAGCCTCCTTACCAAGTGCACCAGATATAATCATTATCTTCATCACCTTCAATAACTTTTTTAGTTCTCTAGCAAGATCCAAATATATGTCTCTTTTTTTATTAATAATTATAATTATAGTTATTATCATTTACTCCTTTAGAGTTTTCACATAAGTGTTAGCTGATGGTTTTCACTGGAGTTTGAGTGACAGCAAGTCTCCTCAAGTCTCCAGGACTCGTCTCAGGATTCTGGCCGTTCTTAGCAATGCTGTTGTTTGGATAGTCTCTACCCGTCCGCCAACTTCCAAGTCCTCCAACCCTTTTAATAATCCTTTAGTTATTGTGCCTAACGCACCAATCACAATTGGCACAATCGTTACTTTCATGTTCCACAGCGTTTTCAATTCTCTAGCAAGGTCGAGGTACTTATTCTTCTTTTCACTTTCCTTCAGATTATTTCTGTGGTCCGCCAGGACAGCAAAGTCAACAATTTTGCAGATTCTCTTTTTTTTTGTTGATTATTATGAGGTCTGGTTTTCTGGCCGGGATTAAGTGATCCGTTTGTATATGAAAGTCCCATAGGAGTTTATGCGAGTCATTTCCTAGGCCAGGTGCTGGGTTGTGCATATACCATTTGTTTGTATGGTCGAACTGAAATTTCCTGCACATTTCCCAGTGGATCACCTTGCCGACCCAGTCGTGTCTCGCCTTATACTTCTTCTGTGCTAATTTGCTGCATTCACTTATGTGATTGATCGTTTCGTCTAGTGTGAGATGTTGTTTACTAGACGTTGAAAGCGGCCATAGAGTTGTTTTCCCTCCCATTTTTGTTTCCTAGTTGTTGACATTCTTTCATCTATCGTGTTGTCCGCATCGTCTCTAATGGCTGTAATTAGTCCTCGTTCGTGTTTTTCTTTGTAGTCTTCGAGCCGTTGTATTGATGCGTCAACGGTGTCTTCGATGCTGGCAAGTCTTCTTCCTCCCACTTTTCTAGATACATATAGTCTGTCAACGTCGTCTCTGGGATGTAATGCCTTATGCATGGTCATTAGTTTTCTTGTTCTTTGGTCCTTTCGTTTAAGTTCATCTCTAGTCCACTTGAGAAAGGGTCTCGAATATCCGACTAAGGGCACAGCCCAAGTATTTATTCCTTTGATGAGGCTTCTGCTGGAGAGTTTTGTCTCGAGTAGTTTTCTCGTTCTCCTGAGATATTCTTTTCGGATCGTGTCTTTCCTTTGCACTTGTTTGATGGTGTCAGCCTCCAAGATCCCCAAGTATTTGTAGGTTTCATTTTCTTCGAGCGTTCTAATTTTGTCGTGATTTGATAGTTCCATTCCGTCAGTCATATGTCGTTTGCCACTTTTCATGACGAGCATGGCAGATTTTTCTATGCCAAATTCCATTCCTATGTTCTGGCTGTATATTCTAACGGTGTGTATGAGAGTTTCCAATTCTTTTCATTTTTTGCAAATAATTTAATGTCATTTATGTACATTAGGTGGTTGTATTTTACTCCTTGAGAGTTTTTCTCATCAGCTTGAGCTGATGATCTTTCGCTGGAGTTTGAGTGACAAGATTCCTCAAGTCTACCGGATTCTTCTCAGTATTTTGGCTGGTTTCAATAATGCTGTAGTTTGGATGCTCTCCACTCGTCCAGTTATTTCCAAGTCCTTTACCAATCCTTGGGTGACTGTACCAAGAGCACCAATTACAATTGGTATTGCCCTCACTTGTTCCACAGTTTTTTCAAATCCCTTCTAAGGTCGAGGGACTTATCCTTCTTTTCACTTTCTTTCAATTTTACTCTGTGGTCAGCCGACACAGCAAAGTCCACGATTCGGCAAGTTCTCTTTTTTTCGTTGATTATTATAAGGTCTGGTTATCTGGTCGAGATAATATGACCAGTTTGTATCTCAAAATCTCATTGGAGTTTGTGTGTCTCATTCTCCAGGACAGATTCTGGGTTGTGCATATACCATTGGTTTGTATGTTTAAGTTAAAATTTCTTGCACTGTTACCAGTGGATCACCTTGCCGACCCAGTCGTGCCTAGAATCATACTCTTTTGTGCTAATTTGCTGCATTCGCTTATTATGTGATTGATTATTTCGTCTCTATCACCACATAATCCCCATTTGCTATTTTGTTGCGTCCGATTCTTACTTTATTATTATTATTATTATTATTATTATTATTATTATTATTATTATTATTATTTCTTGGTTCAGTCGTTTATGATTTCTTAAAATGTGTTCTAAAATGCTGTTACGTGATAGTAATAGAATTCGTTTCGCTTAATTCAAGCACACTCAGTTCCTTCTCCACTACTATACCTTTTCATTACTCTGACTGACAATGAAACACCTGGTGTTAATGAAAGCCTAAATAATTTTTTTTTTCCAGTTTATTCTTTATACTCACTCTAAACAAGACCACTTGGCTACAACCGGTTATAAAATGACAAACGAATGGCAAGGATGCAACAAAAGAATAGGAAGAGGATAACACCGCAGAAATCCAAAATAAGACAGGATAAGACACTTATTAAACGTTGATTTAATTAATCCAAGGTTGTAGCTGAGAGCAAAGCATTCATTTGATCCACAATGCCGGTATTCTACGAAGGAAGCTTTTGAAATGGAACATACTTCTGTTGTAGGGAAGATTCAGAAAGAACGGATACCGCTTGATAGAGACAGAAAAAAAACAGTTCTTAGTGGAAACGATCAAATAAGTGGAACCAATGAATGCAGCTCATCCAAACATCTTCCATAAAAGTAGCCTTTCTTTAGAAGAGTATTGTTATGATACGTCATGGCAGTGGCCTTGTTTATCATCATTGAGAAATGTTAATTGGGAAAATAAACCAACAGGAATAATAATATATACAACTGATACATATGTTGAAATTTAATGTTATGTTGAGAAAAGGTTTTACGTGTAAATTTGAAATGAGAGAACTATACAGCCCATATAAAGTTAATTAACAACATTTATTAAATTATCATACATACAAACATTTCAAATGAAGTCAATAAAAGATATGTTAAAGTTTGTCGAAAGTTTTAGTGCAAATATACGTCCAAGAAATTATCGCAAATACACCTTATTTAAACGAAAAGTGTGTTTTTAAAGAAAACAGATTAAGTTTTTTGTCGCTCGTTTCAATAAAAGAAAATAACATTTTCACACTTGTTTACGAAAAATGAGTTTTGTAAATTATAAGTTTGTCTTATGACACGTCGAGTCAATGAAAAATATCCATTGGGATAATTTTACTACTAAGCAGTTATAACCAATATACAACCGGTACGTCAGCTGACATGTTAATATCGTATTCAAAAAATGCTTCGCATGCAAATTTGAAAAAAGTTAACTATACATCTCATCCAAAATAAATTAAAAATATTTATTCCTTTTACTTAAAGATATTTTAAAATGGACTTAATACAAAAAAAAGTTAAAGTTGGCTCAGAGCTTTTAGAGGAAACATAAGTTCAAGAAATTATAAAGGTTAATATTAACATATAAACACTTTTTTACGTCGTATATAATTAAGAAAAATGTTCTCTAGAGTTCTAAATATTAAGTTGTTCGGAAAGTAGTTACGTATTTCATCGCTATGAATTATGAGTCAAAGGGAACAAATGTTAAATGATACTAAAATGCGTCCAGAATCCAGAAATATCTTCAATCCAACATTTTGTCATTTATAGCGCATCACAGAGAATAATACCTTTAAAAAGGAACATATGTCATTGCTTTTTGTATGAATTTCAAAAGAGTAGCACTGATATAGAAACATTTTAAAACATTTACGCTGTGTAAAGGTTCATAATCGCCAGCTGGGGTTTGAAAGATTTACAAATGATGATTATAATATATCCGACAAGCCTCGCAATGGATGATGACTTACTTCAAATGAAGAACTTTTAAAAGCGACTACTGAAATGGATTCACGACAAAGCATCAGATGTTTGGTACAAAAACTTAATATGCCATGTTCAGCTGAGCACAAACATCTCAAGCAAATTGGAAAAAACCTGCAAAGAGAAAATTTGGGTTTCTTATGAGCTTTTGTTTGAGAATAGAATGCAATATTCCACCATCTCAAGCACTTTTTTACCCAGTAATTCCAAATTTTCTTTTTTTTTCATCGCATTCTTTTTGCATTGTATCGTTACAGGTCATGAAAAGTGGATTTTGCATGTCAACATGAAACAAAAAGATATTGGTTATCGCAAAATGAGAGGCCAGTACTAACACTGAAACCAAGACTCTATCCATAGAATTCTTTTCTTTTGTGTTTAATAGAATATAAAAGCAATCTTCCATTACAAGTTTCTGGAACATGGAAGGACCATCACTGCAGACATTTATTACAAGCAACTTCATCAGGTAGACAAAGCATTACATTGAAAGTGTCCAGCTTTGATAAACAGAAAAGTTGTTATTTTTCAGCACAATTGTGCAAGGGCACACAGTCTGCCAAACAAACCCAAGCAAAGAATGTTAGAATGAAAGGTTCTTTCAGATCCTCCATATTCACCAAATTTAGCATCTAGAGATTTTTGTACGCTTTGATCACTAAAACATTTCCTGAGTTGCAGAACGTTTAAAAATAAAGAAACTAAAAATACACTTTCAAACGTTTTTGAGAAACCATCCAAAATTCTACAAACCATCCAAAATTCTACAAACGTGAAACTAGAAAGTTTCCTTCCCGTTGAAAATAAAGAATTTTACATTTTTTATAATATTCGAATAAATTTAACTTTCATTGTTTTTATATTCTCTCTGATAAAACATAATTACATTCCGAAGATCCTGATATTTTGTATGAAATCTCAACTAATTCATACAAAGTTAAAGAAGACAGGGTGTTTTATCTTCCAAAAAGCGATAATGACGGCATTATTTCAAGCTAGTAGGTAAACAGACAGGTACTATCAAACGAAGCTCAAAAAGACAACAAAAAAAGAATGCACGTCAAATGTTTGCTTGTTTTAGCTTTTATTGACAGGAGTCGGATATTTTATAAGAACAATAAATGCCGTTTTAAATACTTTA